>MU225050.1:756696-768462 GCA_018584345.1 Thuja plicata
GGCTTTATGCAAATCTTACTACCATCCTTGAATCAGCCTCCTTCTTAGACTGTCAATAGGCTTTAGGTAAGACCGGTGCTACTATCATGAGTCAACCTTCTGTTAATCTGTTAGGATATACCTCAATAACAAAAGACTATTAAGTCCTGCTCTGTTAAGAGACTTAATGCTTCAATGGTTTAACTGAAACAAAATTATCTATTTCTAATGCAACTGAATTACAGATTTTTAGATCTATTTACTTACAATATCTTTCTGATTAATGTATCAATTCTATTCCTTTGTACTTACCTCTTTATGCTATGTGATGTTGTGCTTTTCTGTTCGTCGGTGTCTGCAGAATTCTTTAGCTCTCCCTTAGCTTGATTGATTAGGACTGCATGAAGTTAATCCTTCATCAGTTTCTCTCCAGCATCTTCTATCAGTTCACCCCCCCGTGTATCTGATGGCTTTCTGGGCTCTTTGGAATGAATTATGCTTGTCTCTTAAATAGACATGATATCCTTAATTCTTGGTTCTTGATTCTTGGCATGAAAAACAATCCAGCCAAATTGATTTGTGGCTTTAACTCATGATTTATATCGTAGTTATCTTCTTGCCAGTTGTACAAATCACTTACTTAGTTGTGGTTGAATAAAAAAAATAAAACAACCAGTTAAGTATAACCTTTAGCTCTGCCAGCTAGATATTTTGTCATTTTCTAATCTCTCTATTCTATCGGTCAACTCTGCAGTTCATCGCTGGTGACAAGTGCCAGTTCCGTCGGTGTTGCTTCAGTTAGCTTCGGGATCTTTGTTCATCGAGCATCATTGGATCTTGCTCATTGGGCAACACTATTTTTAGCTTGTTGGGAATCCTTTAATTTGGCTTCATCGGGAAACACTATCTTTTTCTCGTCAGGCATCACTGTGACTTTATCTTTGTCTTTACCAATGGTGTGCACTCCGCCAGTGTAGTCTGTCACTTAGTGAATACTTGACTTTTATGCATTGTTGAAAGCATAACCTTTATTCCATTGATTCTCTGAAGTCTTTGCCTTTATGTATATGACCATACAGATGATATCAAGTTAACATCAATGACAATACAAACTATTAACTGATTTAATGTCTTGCATTATCTTCAACTTAATATAGTTAACCATTTACTCAGTTACATGTCATCAGTTGTGACCTATGAGCCCATTCCATACTTTCCCAAACTGCAATGATATTGTCCAGAATATATTTGGACTTAATAAAGCCAATTTACTCTGGCCGAACAATTTGAGGGAGGATGTGACAAATCTTGAGAGCCAACACCTTAGCGATGATCTTGTATGAGACACTAAGAAAGGTAATAGGCCGTTAGTTGCAGATATCCTCAGGATCCCCAGCTTTAGGGATGAATTTAATATTGCCTTGATTGATAATTTCTCCCAGAGACTAATAGTGGTATGCTTCAAGGTAGACCTGGTCTAAATCAGGACTGATGGCATCCCAGAGTGTTTTATAAAATTCACAGGGAAACCCATCACAACTTGGAGCTTTGTCATCAACCATGGTGAAGACAGCTTCCTAGAGATCTTGCAAGATAAGAAGTTGGTCACAGAAAGCTCACTAGGAAGGTGAGACACATTGAGGCACAACAGCTATGCAAACCGCAAGAGCTTGCTTACTTGTAGGAGAAGATCCCTGAGTGGAAAAAACTTGTTTGTAATGATGAACAAAAGATTACAGAACATCAGGAAGCTTAGTGAGGAGGGATTGAGCCTCTTTGATCTTGGTTATGACCACATTAGTGTGGTGGGAATGGAGGGCTGCAAAAAATTCTTTGGAGGCCTGATCTCCAACCTTTAACCAGTGCAGTCTAGCCTTGATCTGAGCACCTCTGGTAGCATAATTGTCTGCAATTTATTTTTGGTGCTACAACTAGGTGAGGTGAAGTTGCAAACTCTAATTGAAAGGATCAAGAGCTAAGGTCTTTATGGCATCATAGAGAGCTTTGGTGTTGGCATCATAGGATCGATGGTGGTAGATGGAAAGTTGTCTACCATAAATACACAGAAAGCGTGTCATACGCCAGATGGCATCATTCCACCATTAATCGTGGTGATCTGGTATCACCAAAAAAAACATTTTCTTTCAGTTGTTAGTTTTTTTGCTTTCAGTTATGTGTTTCTTTTGGTAATAGATATGTACTTGTTCTTGTTGGTTGTATTTGTGGATATGTTTTCATGGATTTATGTTGGATCATTTCCTATGATCACACCTCATTTGGTTTCATCGCATGAGAATTATTGAATTTTTTTGGTGAGATTGTATTGTTCTTCAAGTTACCGATCAAAGGTTGTGTTTCTAATCATTTTCCTAATTTTCCAGTTGGTTTTTCCAAGCACGCTCATCCTAGCTCAGTGTTACATTTGAGGTTGAATTATTTGTTTGATCACATCTCTTATTTTTTTATTAGAGGTTGATCTAGTTGTTTTTGAGTCCTAACCTAATTGTTGTAACACATTTTCTTATTCTTGGGAAATGTCATCTTTACTAGGTCAAATGATGATTGTAATTGCTATTTAAGCTTATGGAATTGCTCCTATGGGATAAGATATTTTTCATAAGATTATTAGCACATCTTGGCTACGGTTTGTAAGATAATTTTTTATCTAATCAGGCATGTATGTTGTTAGCACTGTCAAAACTTTTCTATGGTTCCAAGGGTTTTTAAAGTGTTTGAGTCTAGTTTTTAAGGTCATTTGTGTCTCTAGTTCTTAAACCCTTGGTCTTTCTTGTAAAAAATGCTCTTAAACCCTAAACCCTGAGTATGTATTAAAATGATGTTACCTTTTTTCAAGTCACTTAAGCTACTTAAACCCATGTGCTTTAAGTCATCATCGGTGGGGCCATCTTATAGTTCTCTAACTCCTAGTGGGGGTATTGTATTAATAATTCCTAAATCCTAAAGTCCCCGTGACCTTTTATTTTAATCCAAGCGTTGAGAAAGTTCATTTTGATCCAACGACTGATGCATTTCCTCAGGGGAAAGATGATCATTGAATACTCTTTAAGGCATTGCGCTTGTATGACACCTGTCCATCCTAAGATCATGGGGCTAACATGTTCAAAGCTGACATAAAGTTAAAGGTCAAACATGTCAGAGTTGATCCAATGACAGGTGTTATGCCTTGATCAAAAGATGTGATGAAAATGTTCTTCAAAGCATTGCACCTGTGCGACACGTGGTAGATGGCGAGACCTGGTCAGTGCTGAAAGGAAGATAAAGGATGGTCAAATCAGTTTTGATCATGTGGTAGGCGTTATTCCTTGATCCAAAGTTTCTCATTGGTTACTCATCAAGGCATCACATCTAGTTGACATGTGTCCAATTTGATAAGAAGGATAAGTGGGATTGAAGTGTTACGTGGAGCTGCCATGTGTCTTGAGCTTGCGGGTGTTTTTAAAATCGATCAACGACTACATTTTAAAGCTGAGATAAAGTTAAAATCTGGGTTATTGATAGGGTTTTCTATGCCAGGTGTAACCATTGCAACTGACATTTGAATTTTTAAATCCTTTCCTAAGGGTTTGAAGCGGTGGCTCTGCATTCCAAGCTGTTGAAGAGTAAATAGATCAAATCTGATCTCCTGGGTCATGTCTGTATAGCTATAGGATGCTATGTGAAGGAAAATTGGGTATTTCTGAATGTTTTTATGAGCTAATTGGATACTTAGGTTTTTTGAACAAATTTTTATATCTTGTAAAATATTTTTAGCCGACTCCCTATCTTTTATACTTTAATGGTGGATCTGTTCCCAAGTCTGATGGTTGGAGGATTAGATTTCCTTCGAAAACATACATTCCTTGATGAGTTGAGACAAATAGAGACATTCCATATTCCTTTGCTATGGAATGTTCTTTAATATTTAAGATGACTGGCGACTAAAATTCAGATTATGCAAAGTGGATTGATGACAAAGTTTACTTCTGATGAAGGAAGGGTAGTTGAAATGAGTGAATGCTTTTAATAGCTTGAATGACCTAGTTGTTGGTATTTTTCCCTAAAATGATCCAAAGCTTGTTGCAATCCTTCTCTTATAAAAGGATTTCCAAGATCATTTAGTAAGGGCTGGAAAGTTAGGAAATCAAGAAAAGCATGGAGTTGCATACCTGTTTCCAGTCAGGAATATAACATGTTGCTTAAACTGTATCAAGATAGAACATAAAGTTTTATGTCTTTTGCATTTTATTGAAGTGGTATGTATTTTGAAATAGATTGCTATAGAAGCAAGATTATTCATACTTAATACAGTATTTCAGATTAAAGTCTCTCCTTTGTGCTCACTTCTTGAGTTGTGGATTTTCTAATTCATTGCATGGAATTTATCTATGTATATGTTGTTATTCCTTAGCTTTGATCTATGATCAAATTAAATCTACTTTGGATAAGACATAGGTTCATTTGGTCTACACAAGGATCTCATAAGTAGTGTTTGGTATGAGATTATTTTTCTTGTATGGCTTTGAGCCCTTGACAACATTTGGTTTCTGTATTCTGCTCCTGAACTAGAAATATTGCCCAATGGATAAAGCAATTATCAGAAATTAGTATATTCTTTGTTGATATATGTTTGATTGATTTGGCTATATTCTGAAAAAGTTAAATCAAAACCAATTCCAAGTTCTTTTATGTTTTGTGGTTGTTGATTTTGTATCCTTCATGGTAATGGAGAGTCAATGAATGAGTGGTTACCATTTAGTAATTTCTTACCATTTTCTTCTATATAAATCTAGAGAGAGTTAAGGTATTGTATATTGAGCTGGATTAGATGTACCCACCTTACTCCTACAGAACCAGAAGTGCACAGGGCATTCTTGACACTATAGTTGGTTCCGTTACCTTCAGATTTTCCCATATTTGGAACTAACCATTCATCAAAATCAATCTAAGGTATATTGGTATCTTGTAAGTCGTAAACATTTTAAAACACCAACATATGTCTGGCATGTGAGAGTGCATGTTGCAGATCTATTGTAATTGATTCACCAATTAAAATCATAGGTTGATCTCTAATTCTCTCATAATTGGCTTATTGTTCTTTTTATTGTTGATGTGTTGTGTTGGTTGCAAGGATCATATTGATCTTTTGAGGTCTCTCCATACTTGGCTGCCTCAATTGGTATCAGAGAAAGGTTTTTCATCCTTAGGGTTTGTTTTTGGGATGGCGGTTGAATGGATCCAACCTACAACGGCTGTAGATTGTAAATATGGCTAGGAGAAATGCTAGAGGAGGAGCATGACATGAAGATCTAGTTGTTTTGGGTTTTTAAGGAAAATATCTACAAGATTGGAAGCAGTAGAGACAACCCAAGGGAGAGGAAAATATATAGAAGATGCAAGTTATTAAGAAAGAGATGAATAAAATTTGAATGAAGGAGTGAAATGTGATAATAAAGAAGCACAACCTGAGTTAAATCAAGGAGAGGAAAGATTCATTATGGAATTGACTAATGTTAATCAGAGACCTCATTTCAACCCACTTGATTATCATGGTAACCTATATGTTGATTAGTTGATAGATTAGATCATAGAGAAGGATAACTATTTCAAGCTTGAAGGGACTAATGACAAAAGGAAGGTTAAGTATACTTGTACCAAGTTGAAAGGACATGCCTCCCTATGGTGGGAACATCTACAGACAGATTGACAAAGAAGAAGTAAAGACAAGATAAAATCATGGGATAGGATGTAGTTGAACACATATATCACTACCTTAATGGTTTGAGGATGTCCATACAAGATGAAGTCAATCTAGTGCAGATTAGGAGTGTGGAAGAGGTTTACAAGTGGGCCTTGAAGCTGGAGGAGAAGTTGAACATAAGGCATGAGACAAGATAGGAAGGTAGAGGTGGAATATTTCAAAGAGGTAGAGGTAGATCTAATGTAGATCAAAGTAAACATGAGCCTGCAGTTAAGGAAACCAATTGGTATAGGAGGAATGATAGGAGTTCCTATCAAAATGAAGGGCAAGGAAGTGGTGAAATAAGGAAGTTCAGTGGAACTTGTTTCAAATGTGGTGAAGCGGGGTATATGACCTTTGAATGTAAACAAGGTAACACAAAGAAGAAAGCAAAGACTAGTAGGAGCACAACATTTGCTGATGAATAGGCCACCAATTTAGTGAAAAAAAATCAAGTAGAGGAAGGTCCAACCCTAATTACTAGGAGGGTCCTATATCATGGAGAATAAGAGAAGTCTATATAGAGGAAGAATTTTTTTAGGACAAGATGTAAGGTGAAAAACAAGGTGTGCAATGTTGCCATAGATAGTGGCAGTTTCGATAATCTTTCTTTAGAGGAGCTAGTTGATGAACTGAAGTTGTAGAGGATGAAGAATCCTAAACCCTATAAGATTTCCTAGATTCAAGATGAACATAAGGTACTGGTAAGTGAACAATGCCTAGTTAAATTCAAGATTGGGAAGTATTATGATGAATTTTTGTGTGATATTATGACTATAGATGTGAGTCATGTCTTTTTGGGTAGACCATGGTAGTATGATAGGAAATCCATACATGATGATATGAGGAATTTTTATACTACTGTTGATAATGTGGTGAAACAAAATTTGTTACCATTAGAGGAAGCTCTTAAGAGTGAAGTATGTACCAGTGCAAGAATCTGTTTGGTAGATGGCAGGAATTTTTTGGATGGCATGAAGCATAATTATGTTATCTTTACTTTAGTGCCTAAGGAGTCTAAGAAGAATGTTTTGGTAGAAGAACATCCTAAGGAGATTTCTAGATTGTTGAATGAGTATGCTAACATCATATCTGATAATGTACTTGATGGATTACCCCCGGTAATAAGTATTCTTCATTGCATGAATTTGTACCAGGAGCTAGTTTACCAAATAAAGCATCATATAGGATGACAATAATAGAGAATGAAGAACTCAATAGGAAAGTGCAACATTTTTTGCAGAGAGGGTTGGTCAGAGAAAGTTTGAGTCCATATGCAGTACTTGTTGTATTAACACCTATGAAAGATGGAAAATGGAGGATGTGTACTTATTCAAGAGTCCTTAATCAGATTATGATTAGGTATCAGTTTCCTTTAACTAGGATGGATGATTTGATGGATTTTTTGAGTGGATATAAGTATTTCACCAAGATTGATTTGAAGAGTGCATATCATCAGATTAGGATAAGAGAAGGTGATGAGTGGAAAAATGCATTTAAGACAAATGAAGGATTGTATGAGTGGTTGGTAATGCCATTTGGATTGTCTATTGCACCTAGTAATTTTATGAGACTAGCGAATGAAGTCCTGAAGAGATTCTTGGGTAAGTTTCTTATTGTTTATTCAGATGATATCTTGATTTTCAATAAGAGAAAAGAAGAACATATGATGCATGTTAGACAAGCATTGTAGAAGTTGAGAGAAGAGAATTTGTTGTTAAACATCAAGAAGTGTACTTTCATGAAAGAAGAGCTAGTATAGTTTGGATTTGTAATATCCACTGAGGGATTGAAGATGGATCATACGAAAGTAAAATCCATTTTTGAGTGGCCTACCCCTGAGAGTGTTGTAGAAGTGAGATCTTTTCATGGGTTAGCTAGTTTCTATCAGAAGTTCATCACTGAAACTATGAGAGGTGATCAAAAAGAGTTCAAATGGACACATGGAGCACACATAAGTTTTGAGTTTTTGAAGCAGAAGGTTCCTGAACAACTGGTATTGGATCTACCTAAGTTCAATAAGGTATTTGAAGTATACTGTGATGCTAGTGAGAATGCAATTGGAGCTATTTTGACTCAAGAAGGGAGACCTATTTCTTATTTCAGCACGAGAAGTTTAATGATTCTAAAAGAATGTATTCAGTGTATGATCAAAAATTCTATGCTATAATTCAAGCTTTGAAGAAGTGGAGACATCATTTTTTACCTATGGAGTTTTTATTGTTTACCGATCATCAACCATTCAATTACTTAGGTAGCCAAGGTAAGTTGAATCAGAGACATATGTGATGGGTTGACTTTATGCAGAGCTACACATTTGTGTTAAAACATAAGAATGGTGTGGAAAATAAATTTTTTTATGCTTTGAGTAGAAGGAATTTGTTGACTTAGATGAAGATTAAAGTATTGGGTTTTGATGAATTGAAGACCTTGTATGAAGAAGATCCAAACTTTGTTGACTCTTAGAAGGCTTGTAAAGAACCTATTGTTACTGACAGTAGTAAGTGTTGGAAAGTTGACTATATTGGTTTATATGACTCTATTTAAGTGTTTTCACTATGGAAAAAAAGTCATATGAAGTTTTGGAGTCAGCACACATTATCAGAAGATCATAAATTGGCTAAGTATAGAAGACTGGACAGTTAGCAGAGTACTAGAAGAATAGAGCATCAGTTCACGTGCATACAACCGAGTTAGGGCATGTGACTTTGAAGATAAGCTTGTAAGTATGTATTCATGATAAGTCTAAGAGAGCATGATCAGATGTGCAAGTATGCAGAAGATACAGCCAGTGAATGCCAGAACAGGACAAAGATCATGGAAAGAGCCAACATTGATTGTTTTGGTATAAAATTTGCACCTATCCTCAGGAATTGCACCTTTGGATTAGTGATTTTTAGTGATCTCATCATGTGTGGTTAAAGGTGCATGACTTGATTCATCCAGAGAAATAAGTTAGAGCTAATTTGGCGGAGCGGACTATGTGAAGAGATGCGTCTGTTCAATTTAAGTAAAGCAGTTGTAATTGATGTTGCGCTGACTTAATGAAGGGTTGCGTGCTTATTTAAGTGATCAATATATATGGTAAAAGGTCTCCAAAAGTTGACATGTTTGTGTCCCTTTAGGAAGTACTTATAGAAGGTCATTTGTGATTGGAGAAGTTGTGAAAGCCATAGATAAGAAAAGCATAGCAGAGTGTTAAAACAACAAAGCTATATCTATCATATGTTGATGATATAGATAGTGAAGTAGAAGCTTTCAGATTGAAGATAAGATTTTTATAGTTATTTACAACAAGTTAAAGCATTAACACACAAAAGGAACTGATCAAACAAGCAGTGTCATAGCAGTAGTTCACCTTGCAGATATAGTGTGTATCAAAGATCCAGAAGGTTATACCATTCACCATTTGAGAAATGAGCTCTTGGACAGTGATTCCTTGGACAGTAAGTCCACCATCCCTAACAATTTTATTGTAAAATACTCCTAACAGGGTCCAACCCTTAACAAGGTCACTATACTTCATACATTGTAAAGACAACTCCTAACAGGGTTAAGGATCTTCTAATAAGGATCATAATAAACTAGTACAAAATGTTTGTGGGTACTAATTCCCACTGGGGTTTTCACTTGCATTGGGTTTCCCTATAATCATATTTGGTGTTATGAGTTGTTTATGTTTATCTTACTTGCATTGATATTCGGTTCAGTACTTAAGCATTAAAGTTAAGATTTAAGATAATAAGAAAAAGTTATAATAGATAGATCACTGATTCACCCCCCCCTCCTCTCAGTGATCCTAATCCTATAAATTGGTATCAGAGCTCTGGTCCTTAGCAAATAAGTTTAACCACTTGAGGAGATCATGGAAAAGGAAGAAATGAAACACCTGAAAAAGAATCTTGAAGTAGCCCTTGAAGAACTTGACACATCTGAAAAAGAAAAAGAAGATCTTAAACTAAAAGTTAAGGGCATGCAAATACTTATCAAGAAACTAAAAAAATAATTAAAGAATTATTCTTCAAATGATTTGGGAGAAGTAGTCAAAAAGTTGAATGAAGAAAATTTGTCTCTGAAGGATCAGATTGAAGAATTAGATGAAAATCTATGTAACAATCAAGACGCCTATGATGATCAAGTCAAAGTGAACAAGCAGTTAGATGAAGAATTGAGACAAGAAAACATGGAAATCTTGGAGCTAAGAAACAACAAAGACAAGATGGAATCTGAATTGATTGCAACAAAGAATCATATTGACAATTTACACACAAGCAAGGATCTGATAGAATCACAGTTGCATGCTCAAAAGGTTAAAGGAGATACCAGCGGTATATGATACAATGAAGCACAAATTCAGATTGATGCCATGCAAAAAAAAATGAAAGAACCAAAGGACATCACATATACTAAGGAGATTGGAAATCAGACTAAAGACAATGTTGGACCACCTAAGGATGAATGCAAGCTAGTTGACTGTACTTGTTATGACTGTAACAAGCATGGACATATTGCAAGGAATTGTAAAGAGGTAAGACCCTTCAATGGTTACTATTATTCATGCAATAAATTTGGTCATAGAGCTATGAATTGTAAAACAAGTCAGAAGAACAAGAATCAGAATAATCAAACAAATCAGAATTAGCAAGAATAAAGAAGTTATCCTCAGCAAAATGTTAGAAACCCTCAAAACATTACATGTCAGATATGTAATTACAATGAACATATAGCCAAGAAGTGAAACATGATGAATACTAACATCAGACCTCCTATCATTTGTCACTCATGTGGAAAAGTTGGACACATCTCTAAGCATTGTAGATCTAGAGCGGAGAGACATGAAAGCCCTAAAAAGTCAGAAGATTCATTATGGAATGAGGCAGGAGAAATAAAATTTGTGAAAGCTACAGAAGATACAAGCAAGATCTAGGTAGAAGTAAAGAAGGATAACAATGTTAACGATATAGTAGATGCATCTTTTGTGGACACATCTCCTATTTTTGGTTAGATAACCCTCATGGTCATAGGGGGAGCTTGATAGGCTCTAAACCCCTGCGTGGCTGGTATACTCACCATCTGAGTATGCACCTTGGATTACAATTGCTTGGTGACATTATGATGTAGTATGCAAGAGAACACGGTCTAAATTGTTATCAGGAACAAGAATGAAAGTTATAGTTGCCTTCTGTGTCTACGCGAAAAGTATTAATGGTAGAAATATACTTTGAAATCACCAAGTCCTCACTTGCGGTTAGAATAAATGATTGGAGATCATAGAAGCCCTAGCAATTGTATTGTTAATACATTACAATTGTTCTCAATAGTGAAGAGAGGATATTGATAATCGTTATTTGTTAAGCAAATTCATTTGACTTTGAAACAAAGCCCAAGCATAGACACGTCATTTAGGAAATTAGTAGAAAACTTACTTAGCAATCGAGTAAGCGGTTGAAGGAGCACTTGCAGTCAAGTATAAAATCATCACAATTACATTATTCAGTAGAGATTGATATCAAGAAACTCTTTGAAACATCTTGGAAGTGATTTATTAGTATGCTTCAGCACATGAATTTCATGAAGAGGAGTGGGTCAAAATATTGTTGAGTAGTGTTCTATGTGAGAGTATCAGTATAACCGTTGAAGATATTTTTTTTTGGAGCCGACCTGATGTTATCCTTGGAAGCACATACTTATTATTGATCATCTAAGTGTGAATACAACAAAAGAGTGTTCATGTAAGAGTAGAATTGATTGAAGATACAATTTGAAATAAAACTATTATGACAGGTCCACAAGATTCTGCACCCATGGCCAAGGACATGGAGGATACATTCGTGGTTGATAATGTTGAAGTATCAATGGAAGAAATGGATATTGATCTAGACAAGTTTGAAGAAACATTTTTGAGTAATCAAGAGGCTGAGAGTCTTTATATTAGAAAGAAGATATATTGATTTAAGATATCACAGAAAAGGAAGCAGAAAAAGAGAAGACTGAAGTGATGGACAATTCATCATCATTGTTGTCAAGTTTGACACCCATAACAGACTTAG
>MU225050.1:768659-815774 GCA_018584345.1 Thuja plicata
ATAGAATATGGAGTCTATCATATGATCAAGGTCCTAGCACAGACTTGGAGAAGATGGAGAAGCTACAATATGCATTATGTGCCCATCTACAGATTATTGCATTTTGGGAGAAAGAGATCCAGAAGTTACAGATTGCATATCCAGATGTGTATCCTGAGTAAGTACATAGAAGTGTTTTTGAGCACCTTTTTCATTAATGTCAAAGGGGGAGTAGATTATGAATAATATGGAGTCTATTATATGATAAGAGGGAGATATAAGATAGAAATTTTTTGTATAAGAGTACAGATAGTAACTTTGCCATATTCCTTTGTTGTCATTAATGAAAAAGGGGGAGATTGTTGGCAAGTTGACTATACTGGTGTATATGAATCTATTTAACTTTTTTCATTATGGAAACAAAGTCATATGAAGTGTTGGATTCAGCACACATTATCATAATATCAGAAATTGGCTAAGTACAGAAGACTGGACAATTAGCAGAGTACCAGAAGAATAGAGCATCAGTGCATGTGCATACGATCGAGTTAGGGAATGTGCCTTTGAAGATAAGCTTGCAAGTATGTATTAATGATAATTATAAGAGATCATGATCATATGTGCAAGTATGAAGAAGATATAGTCAGTTGAAGAGGTACAACCAGTGAATGCCAGAACAGGACAAAGATCATGGAAAGAGCTGACAAAGATTGTTTTGGTATAGAAGTTGCACCAATCCTCAGAACTTGCACCTTTGTATTAGTGATTTTTAGTGATCTCATCATGTGTGGTTAAAGGCGCATGACTTGATTCATCTAGAGAAAGAAGTTAGAGCTAATTTGGCAGAGCAAACTATGTGAAGAGACGCGTTTGTTCAGTTTAAGTAAAGCAGTTGTAATTGATGTTGCACTGACTTAATGAAGGGTTGTGTGCTTAGTTAAGTGATCAAGATAGATGGTAAAAGGTTTCCTAAATTTTACATGTTCATTTCCCTTGAGGAAGTACTTATAGAAGGTCATTTGTGATCGAAGAAGTTGCAAAAGCCAGAGATAAGAAAAGCAGAGCAGAGTGTTAAAATAGCAAAGCTATATCTGTCATATGTTGATGATATAGATATTGAAGTAGAAGATTTCAAAGTGAAGATAAGATTTTTATAGTGCTTTAAAAGAGGTTAAATCATCAACGCACAAAAGGAACTGATCAGACAAGCAATGTCACAGCAGCAGTTCACCTTGCAGATATAGTGTCTATCGAAGATCCAGAAGGTTGTAGCCTTCACCATTTGAGCAGTGAGCTCTTGGACAGTGAGTCCTTGTGTTAGGAATAAGGTGTCTCAACCTTGTATATTTCCTTACATTTGATATTTTCCAAATGTCGGCACTTTGGACAATGTGTAAGGTAATCATGACTGAAACAGTTATGACAGATTCCTATGACGGTCATTAATATTTGTAAGAGATAATTGTGGAAGTTTTGATGATGGGTGAAGACATGAAAGACATGTGGCAACTAATCAGTTGAGTATTGTACACTCTTCTACAATCATGGGGTTAAAAAAATTTTGGGTTCCTATTTTCTCAGAGAATGGTAAAACCCTAATACGGCTGCTTTTGGAAGTTGCCCTAAAATGTGAAGCATGTGATATAAGCATTTTTTAGGGTTGAAAATTGGAGAGAAGTTAGTGTATTGTTGGAATGCTTTTTATGTTTCCGAATTTGTCTTCAAGTGTTTATTATCTCCTGAAAGAACTTGAATTGAAAGTGTATTGTAAACAGTATTAGTTTTGATTAATACATTGTGCAGGTTTTGGAGTGTTGGGGTTTTTTACCGAAAGGTTTTCCCCATGGTAAATCATTGTGTCATTCTCATTTTTCTATGTATGCATGTTATTGTGTTATCATTCTGTAATTGCTAAGGGTTAAATCTGAATTTGCAAGATCCTCTTCTCAGGATTTTAGCATAGGGAACTATTTTTTGCACACTTAGTTTCCTTTCACCTTGGACAGTAAGTCCACCACCCCTAACGGGGTTATTGTAAAAGACTCCTAATAGGGTCTAACCCTTAACAAGGTCACTGTACTTCATACATTGTAAAGACAACTCCTAACTGGGTTAAGGATCTTCTAATAAGGATCATAATAAACTAGTACAGAATGTTTGTGGGTACTAATTCCCACGGGGTTTTCACCTGCATTGGGTTTCCCCATAATAATATTTGGTGTTATGAGTTGTGTATGTTTATCTTACTTACATTGATATTCAGTTCAATACTTAAGCATTAAAGTTAAGATTCAAGATAATAAGAAAAATTTATAATAGATAGATCACTGATTCANTGATTCCCCCCCCCCCCCCCCTCTCAGTGATCCTAATCCCATCAGTAAGTGGTTAGATTATTTTATTCGGGATGGAATGTTGTTTAGAGGTAATCAGTTATGTATACCTAGGAGTTCCATGAGAGATAATATGATTAAGGAGAAACATAATGGAGGTTTAGCAAGACATTTTGGCATTGACAAGACAGTAGCTTTGGTGAGTGAGAATTACTTTTGGCTACAAGTTTAGAAGGATGTGAGGAATTTTGTACAAATTTTTAAGGTATGTCAAGTTCCAAATAGAAGTAGTCAGTATGTGGGGTGGTATACATCTTTCACAACACTGATTAGACCTTTGGAGGAGATTAGTATGGATTTTTTAATTGAATTTCCTAGAACCCAGAGAGGTTATGACTCAATTTTTGTGGTTGTAGATAGATTTTATAAGATGACACATTTTGTTCCTTGTATGAAGACTACCGATACAGTGCATGTAGTTGATTTGGTTTTCAAGGATATTGTGAGATTACATGGATTACCTAAGAGCATTGTATTAGACAAGGATAGTAGATTTTTTGATTATTTTTGGAGGACACTTTGGAAGAAGTTGAAACCTGATTTAAATTTTAGTTCTAATTTTCATCCACAAACTGATGGAAAGACAAAATTTGTGACCAGGAGTCTAGGGGACTTGTTGAGATGTTTGGTTGGAGATAAGCCTAGAAATTGGGATTTATTTTTACCATAGGAAGAGTTTTCATACAATAATTTGGTAAATAGGAGCACAAGGAAGACACCATTTGAAGTGGTTACTAGGTTTAATCTTAAAGGAATAGAAAAATTAAGGGATATCAGTTTTGAAGTTAAGAAGAGTGTTTAAGGCGAGGAGTTTGATGAGTTTATGAAGTCAATACATGAAGGAGTGAGACATCATTTGGAGCAAATAAATCAAGTTTATAAGAGGAGAGTAGACAAGAATAGGAGACATAAGGAATTTAAAGTAGGAAATGAAGTTATGGTATACTTACAGAAGGGTAGATTTCATGTTGGTACGTATAACAAGTTGAAGATGAAGAAATTTGGTCCTTGTAAGATCTTGAGGAGATTTGATTCAAGGAATGCCATGAAGTGGAATTACTAGAGGATATGGATACATCACCGATTTTCAATGTTTCTGATTTGTATGAGTATCATGAATTGGATTACAGTAGTAGTGAATGATCATATGTTGAACAACAATATCCTAAGCAGGTGGGTCAGATAGAAAGGATTTTGGATAGTAGAGTTGGTCGAGCTACAAGAGGTAAGTAGTATATGAAATATCTAGTCAAGTGGAAGGACAAACTAGTTGAGGATTCATCATGGATTTCTCAGGATGAGGCTAATCTATTTGATTTTCCTTTGGCCCTAGAAAATTGAGGGACTCACTTTTCAATTACCCCACGTGTCTGATGCAGGAGCATTTTGGGATCATGCCAATCTTGCATCACCAAAAAAAATATCTTCTTTGAGTTGTTAGTTTGTTTTCTTTCTATCTGGTGTTTCTATTGGTGATGGATCTGTACTTTTTCTTGTTGGTTACGGTCATGGATATGTGTTAGTGGATTCATATTGGATATTTTCCTATGATCACACCTCATTTGGTATCATCATGCAAGATTTATTGTATTTTCTTTGTGGGACTGTATTGTTCTTCAAGTTACCGATCAAAGGTTGGGTTTCTGATCTTTTTCCTGATCTTTCGGTTGGTTTTTAGGAGTGCGGTCGTGCCAGCTCAATTTTATGTTTGATGCCAACTTATTTGTTTGATTGCATCTCTTTTTTTTTATTGGAGGTTGATCCATTTGTTTTTGGGTTCTGGCCTAATTATTGTAGCACTATTTCTTTTTCTTGGAAATGTGATCTTTACTAGGCCAACCAATGATTTTAATTTCTATTTAAGCTTATGGACTTGTTCCTATGGGATAAGATATTTTTCATAAGATTATCTAGCGCATCTTGGCTAGGGTTTTTAAGATATTTTTTATATAATTAGGCATGTATGTCTGGCATGTGAGACAACATGTTGCAGGTCTATTATAATCGATTTACCGGTCATAATCGTAGGTTGATCTCTCATTTTCTCATCATTGGCTTATTGTTCTTGCTATTTCTATTTATTTGTGTTGGATGCAAGGATCAGAATGATCTTTTGAGGTCTCTCCATCTTTGTCTACATCAATATGAGAAGAGGTGTATGAATGTCTCTGGTTGTCCAAAAAGAGGACCACGGGGATTGAGAGCACACAAATAATAGATGAAAAAACTCAAAGGAAAGCCCTGGAAAATAATACAATAGTAAAAATGGGCCACTTCAAGATTAGCAATGGAATACTAGATAGTGAGAAATTTCAGTCGCCAGGTGGACTAGGAAGATTGCAAGTGCCAACACTGGTTCAAAATGGGAACCATATGCAAGTGAGAAACCAACCAATTGTAGCCCATCTTGGGCTTATAATTTAAAACTAAAGTACATGGAAACCACCACTAGTCTTTCCACCACATCTTGAAAGAATGAATTCCAATATTGTGTAGTATATTCAGAGACAGTACTGAGACCACCAGATGGAAATTTTGTCGATCTGGGTGATTTAGGCGGAACTGGGCCTACAAATCTTTCCAAGTGTGAAGATTCATAGTAGCATGAGAAAAAAGATCGAGGAGTTCAAATACCACATTTATGGAAACATAAAGCATGCAATCTAGAAACCCTGTCTAAGGGAAACCCTTAGGCCTAGATGAGTAAAGGGCACCAAATATTGTGCTAGTTGAAAGAGAGACCATCACAAAAACTAGCCCCATCCCTATGGATCCAAGGATTGAAAACTTCCCAAGCATGCCATATGCTCTTGGAAACAAAAGTGCCCTGTATATGGACTAAATATTTTATAATGAGAAGGATTTAAATTCCAATCCCCTTCCAAGACACTCTATGAACTGGGTAGCCTGAATAAGTACAATGCTTGAGAATAATTTTCCAAGATTCATCAGCAGAAATGGCATGAATCACCCATTTGGAACACAAGGAAAAATATTGTTTCTAGGTTGACAAGAGGCCAAGGCATCCAAATTACTTAGGGAGACAAAAAACTCCCAAGAAACTCTATGAAATTCATGATGATCTTCTCTAGAAGCCCATAAGAAATATCAAAAAATATTTTATAACTTGTTGCAATAATATTTTGACTAATTCCAACATGAAGAATAATACACATGGGTACTAGCCAACACTTTCATGAAGATCTAGAATTTACCATCCAAAGAGAGGGGTTTGGTAATCTAGTAAAACAATGTTCTCTCTATCTGAGATGGCATCACATTCAAGAGGTCAATAGAAAAATCTTGGAAAGAAAATGGAATTCTTAGAAATTAGAATATGTTCCATGATGAATCCACTTGCGCCATACAAGAGAATCTAGAAAGGGGTAGGAAGGAAGGATTATTTATAACACTCTATTTCTTTCCATTGAATCACTGACCTAGAAGCTTGAAAAAATGTATCAAGGCACTCAAGAGAAGCCTAAAAATTTTCTTCAGCCTTAATCAAAGTGAGGAAAGAATCATCAACAAAATGAAAATTAATAGTAGAGAAGGTAACTCAGGCAAGGAACTTCCCCTAACACGACCCATTGAAATGACAGAGCCCAAAAGATAGATGAAACCTTCAACAAGAATAACATAAAGAGAACGAGCCAAAGGACAACCTTAGCGAATACATCTGAAAAGGATCAAGGCATTGGATTAGTGGTCATTGATGATGATACAAGCAGAGGAATATCCAAAAATCCTCAGCACAGACTAAATGAAATGAGGCCCAAACTAAGGCTTTGAGAATTGCCAAAATAAAGGGTCATTCAATGTGATCACATGCCTTAGCAAAATCAATTTTGAAAAAAAACTCATTCTTCTTAGAGCAATGAGCCCATTCCATTCCTTCCTAAACAAAAATAATATTGTCTAAGGTGAACCTAGATTAGATAAAAAATAGTCTATTTAGGATGCAAAATTTGTGTGATATGATGGTGAATCTTAAGTGCAAGGGATTTGGCGGTGATCTTATAAGAAAAAATGAGCAAGGTGATAGGTTGCTAGTTGAAAATATTCTTCAGATCAGTAGCTTTAGGTATGAATTTTATGTTCCCTTTGTTAATTAACTGACCAAGGAATTGTGAATGAAAAGTCTCTAGGCAAACCTTATAAAGGTTGGAACCAACATAAGGTCAAATGGATTTGTAGAATTTACAAGGAAAGCCATCACAACTAGGCACTTTTTCATTTGTCATGGATGCAAAAAATTCTTTGAGATCCTTGAGGGTTAACAGTTGATCATAAAACATCTTCTAGGAATCTGAAAGCCGAGAAGGGACGACCCCAAGGAAATTCCTCAAGGCTTGTTCTCTATTAGGGGAACTACCTTATGTAGTGAACACCTCATAAATCCTAAAAAAATATTGAAGAATGTTCGGCAGATCAAAGATCATCAATTGACCTTCTAGATTTGTTTATGCTAGGAGAGGAATGACAACCTCTAAGAGCCATAAAATAACTCTTTAGAATCTCGATCACCCACCTTGAGCCAATGAAGCCTGGCCTTAATATGAGCTCCTATGGAAGCATGATGATTAATGATCTACTTTTGATGGCGGATCTTAGTAACCTAGACATGGAAGTTAGGACAGAAAGGGTTCCCATCCAAAGCTTTAGAGGCAACACACAAATCTTTGGTGGTAACATCATAGGACCGTCAGCGGTACATGGCCTGTTGCCTGCCATAAATGTAGAGAAACCACACAATGTGAAGAATGACATCATTCCACTATGTAATCTAGCCAATTGGCTTAGTGGGTCTGGGCACAAGATTCCAAACTTGTTGAATGTGGGTCATTGTGGGATGGTGGCTCAACAATGACAAATTCAAAAATAATTGCGTTTTGGAAGGATGCATATGAGTTGTCTACCATTCAATGGTGATTTGGGTATTTTCATATATGATTTGAAGCTATTTGATGATTATTGTGATAAAAATTTACACTTTAATCTATTATGTTTATATAAAATAAATTGACTATTTATTTTATACAATTGCTTAACTAACGTGAAAAAACTAGATTATTCGTGTGATTATAAATGTACTTTTATGAGCTTGAATTTTTCTACAAATTTGAGGAAATGTGCATAGAGATGTTTATTTGAATCATGTAGAAAAATTCATTTTACATGTAGTTTGTAAATAATGATATGTTAATTATTTAGTGACTTCTTGTTTGTATTGACAATATAATAACTAACTTTCATTATTTATTCTTTTTATTTTCTAATATCCTTTTTATCATATTTCTACTTATAAGAGCAAAAAGGTAGTCATAAGTAGTGGTTATAGGAGTTATCCAAATCTTATTGACTCGTAATATTTCATACATGGGTTAGGGTAGTTGATATGTTAATTTGTGTAGGAAGTGACAAGATGAAACTTATGATGGTTGAATGTCTTTGTCTTGGATAGGTACTCCTATAATCCTCTTCTCTACTTCATACCAATACATGCAATCATATCTCCTTAAGCAAGTTGGTTGAGATTGACCTTTCTCATTTTTCTATAAAAAGTACATAACAATTAAGTCAGAGTACACTTGATGGTAGAAGTTCCATATGGTGTTTATTCATTTATTGTTTCACCCAAAACTATTAACTAAGATATATTTAAAAGGAGTATTGTAACATATTTATTGGTATTCACATTTTTTTGAATTTTTGGAGGGTGCTTTGTAACTTTCTTATCTTATGTGAGGTAGTAGTACTTGTGCACATTATGTAGTTGAGAGATGCATCTAGATGGATTATTTGTGAATTTATGTATATGTCGTTTAATGTATAATATTTTTTTTGATGAATAGAGGCCTTTTATATTAATTAAAATATAAGAAGTACAATATTCACAAAAAAGGTGTTGGGGGATAAAAAATCACCCCGCAAAGTCACTAAAAAATTAGGCCAAAAATATACAACTATTCATCAAAAAAAGCATATATAAAAGCAACCCTGAAGCTACGAGAGTAGTAGAAGAAGAGCGAGGAGGATCTTTGTCATCAAAATTTCCCCAAAATTGGGCCCATGGGTTTGGTCGGGAAGCGACCATCCATCATTAGTTTCTTTTTCTTCATTCAATTCTCCCTCCTCCTGCCTAGGAGAAATAGCAAGCGCTAGGTGGGGGAACTTATCAGAAGTGGCAGAAGGAAATGCATGACCATTAGCCAAAGGCCGAGCTAAAGCAACAGTAGTAGAAACAAGTAGAGGAGGCTAGCCAATATCCATAGCCCTCCAAGTTGGAGGAGAGGCAGAGTGACAGAGCCAACAGTGCAAAATTCTAGAATGCCTGGTAGAGGAACTTTGGCTATGACGCTGACACTAGGGCGACATGTGGTTAGCTAAGAGAGAATTCGGTGGCACCCAAGCAATAGTATAAGGGGCACTTCCCCAGTGTTGCAACAATTCCTTTAAATGGGCGACCTCAAGGGCCACCTTATCAACTTGCACTTGAATCTGCATCATGACATTATAAAATAAACATGCCTTAGCATACAGAGAAATACTAATATCCAGAAAGTTGTGAGTAAAAATAACAACATTTTGGTCTTTCCATAAAGAAAACAAAATCTCCATCCTAAAAGCATGCCAAATCTAGGTATAGTGGGAAGGCATTCTGGGTGAGTCACCTAAGAGCACCATATGCCAGGAAAAAGGCTCAAGCCGGAAAGGAATAAAAAAATCATGTATCTAATTCCAATAGTTCTGAGCCCGACGACAGATCCAAAAAATGTGCATAATGGTTTCAGAATGCCCACAAAAGGGGCATTTAGGATCAGACACACCTAAATTTTGGAGCCAAGATCCTAAAGGAAAACCTTGGTAAAGTAGACACCAAGAAAAATGAGAAATCTTGGGCTTAGTAATAGCATCCCAAATATTACAAAAATGTCAACTCCAGGTTTTCTAGGAAGATGAAAGGTGTCATCGATGATTGAGAGAATCAATCATCAGAAGATGAGGCACTAGCCAAGATATCCAAGCTTGGGTTTGTAACTGGTAAATGGCATATCCAGGTACCATTTCTAATCTTTCCACCAAGGATTAACTAACTAAATTCCCAGTTTATGAAGAAAATGAGGAAGAATAGCTGAGACAAGCAAGTCAAAAGTCTGATGATCTGGGCGGGTGAGTCGAAACTGAACACGAAGATCATCCCAAGAGCAGAGACTCATAGTGGTTCTGGAAAATAAATCCTTGGGTGTTTGAATGACACATTTTTGAAAATGAAGAGCACTCATCCCCTGGATTTTGGCAAGAGGAAGCCCTTGCTGAGAAAAAAGAGGGGACTACCAAATATTCTACTGGTTTAGAGAAAGCCCATCTTGAAAACCATTCCCAACCTAGTGAAGCCTAGGCTTGACAGCTTCCCAGGCTCTCCAAATACTTTTGGCCACAAAAGTACCCTGGATATGTACAAGGTTATTCATGACCAAAAGGGTTTTAAAGCCAATCCCTTTCCAAGAAGGCTTGTGCAAGGGATACCCTGAAGAGATGTAATGGCAAAGAAAAATTTTCCAGGCATCATTTCCTTTAGGACACCGCACAATATATTTCGCACAAAGAGTCGAGCCTTGATTTTGAGTATCCTGGACCATCCAAATTGAGAAAACCAAGGCAGATCAGGAAGGGTAGATTGCCTGAAGCATAAGGTTTTATGCCACTAAATGGTGGAACTAGAGGCTTGAAAAAAAGTGTCTAAAAATTGAAAGGCTGCCTTGATATTGTCTTCATCCTCTTCAAGAGTGAGAAAGGAATCATCAGCAAAATGTCCATTGACCAATTGCTGGGTAGAATCAGGTAAAGTAATACCACAAACATGGCCCATAGAAATGGAATGAGCTAACAAGTAACCAAATCCCTCGGCAGCCAAAAAATACAAGGTAGGAGCCAGAGGAAAAACTTGCCAAATGGATCGGAAGAGCCCAAAAGTAGAGGGTTGTCTTTCATTAATGGTGATGCAAGCTGAGGCATCCTTGAAAAGCATCTGCACAGATTGAAGAAATCTAGGGCCAAAACCAACAGCATGAAGCATAGCTAAGATAAAAGGCCATTCAATGCAGTAATAAGCTTTAGCAAAATCAATTTTAAGAAAAAGGGCTTTCTAGTGAGACTTACAATCCTATTCCATACCTTTGCAAACCACAATGATATTATCAAGAATACATCTTGATTTGATAAAGCCATTTTTCTCTGGTTGCACAATTTGAGGCAAGATGTGATGAATCTTGAGAGCCAAAGCCTTAGAAATGATATTGTAAGAGACATTGAGAAGGGTAATAGGCCACCAATTGCAGATATCCTCTGGGTCCCCAAATTCGGGAATGAATTTAATATTACCTTTGTTGATGATGTCCCACAGAGATTGGGAATGGTAGGCTTCAAGATAAACATGGTGCAAATCAAGACCAATAGCATCCCAGAGGGTTTTATAAAACTCACAAGGGAAGCCATCACATCCTGGGGCTTTATCATCAGCCATGGAAAAACAACTTCACAAAGATCCTGTAGGGTAAGAATATGATCACACAAAGCACGTTGAGAAGGGGAAACACATTGAGGTACAACAACAATGCAATCAGCAAGAGCTTGATCACTAGTAGGAGTAGATCCTTGTGTGGAAAAAACATGTTTGTAATGACGAACAAAGGCCTGCAAGATATCAAGAAGCTCTGTAAAAAGGGATTGACATTCTTTAATCCTGGTTATGCCCACATTGGTGTGGCAGGTGTGGAGAGCAACAAAAAATTATTTAGATGCTTGATCTCTGACCTTTAACCAATGCATTCAAGCTTTGATCTAAGCACCTTTGGTAGAATAGTTGTCTACAAATTTCTTCTGATGATGTATCTTGGAAAGGTGGAGTTGTAGGTCTTGATTGAATGGATCATGAGCTAAGGCCTCTGTGGAAACACAAAGAGCTTTGTTGTTGACATCATAAGATCTACGGTGATACTTGGAAAGTTTCCTGCCATAAATGCACAGAAAACATGTCGTACGTCAGATGGCATCATTCCACCATTGAATCCAGCCAGGAAATTGTGATGGCTGAGGCTCAAGGTTCCAAACTCGATGAATGTGGGCTACCATGGAAGGGCGGTGAAGGAAAAAAGTATTAAAAAAAAATGAGTTGTGGGAGGCTGTGACTAAGCTATCTGTCAGACAATATTAAATTGAATGGCGAAATGATCTGACAAGGTCACATCAACAAGAGGAGTAATCGGTAAGGCTTTTTTTTGGAAAAAGAGAAAAAAGATTGTGCCAAAATCATAGCACCATCAAGCCTTTTATGAATTCTATCAGTTGAGGCTCTAAACAAATACCAAGTGTGCCAAACCCCATCGGGATGACGACGACCAACATTGGGATAAAAAAGGCCTAATTTATTACGCATGTAGTACCATGCTTCTCTCTCACCAACTATCCATCCAAAAGGAAAATGGTTGTCCTTGTCAAAAGACACTTTGACCATATTAAAGTCACCACAAAAAAGCCAAGTTACAGGTGGCAGAGAATCCGCAAGCCAATGCGAAAGGTGAAATATATAACAAGTATTATTGGGAGCATAAACATTAAATATGCTAAAAGAATGATTCTCAATAATGAAAGTATCCTACACAGATCTCTACATTGGATCTGAGCCATGATTAACCAAAAAAAGAATACAAACAAGGAGCAAGGAGAGTAACAACTCCACCTCGACCAGCCTCGTGCTGAGAATAGAGAGCAAGGCTCATAGGCCAAATAACCTTATAGGAAGCATCAAGAAAGAAACCAAATATTTTGAATTCATGGAGGCATAACACATCCAGATGATTAACACGACGACGCACATCCTTGACAGAATACTTTCTGGGAAGGTTTGTCAGACCTCGAACATTCCATGAGATGTACTTTATGAGAAAATATTTTAGTCCATACCATCACCATCCCCAAGGGAAGAAAAAATATAAGACAAATATGTTGGAGTGAAATCATTCCCAGGAGACTCCACATAAATATTTCTATGTTTTTCTGGAACACCCTCAAGCATGGCCTCGACAAATCCAGTAGGGCTGTGTGAGCGACAAAAAATGAGAGGGGAATAAATCACAGAAGCTGCCTGACACGTACAAACCCAAGGAGGGTTAACAACATAATCAAAAATCGCCATCCCTTATAGGCCAGGGTTTGAAATAGGAGAAACATTCTTGGAACGGGCCTACACAAGAGGAGATGATGGTTGTGAAGAGGAAGCCGAAGCGGCAGGCTTGGCGTGCTTGTTCTTGCAGCCGACGGTTACCCAGTCATCTATCTTGGTTTTGTCTTTTTTACTAGAATCAGTTGGTCGAGAGCCAAAGTCCTTAGGAGGTGGTTTGGTGCGAGGTATTTCCAAAGGGTAGTCCTTAATCTTGTGCTCTACAGATTGACAACGATATCAAGTTTTGGGAAGGTTGAGATAAAGCACCTTCTTAGTGAAGGTGGTCTCACCAACCTGAATCTCAATAGAATCTTTAACTAATTAACTTGTGTTTTAATATCAAGTTTCATATTATGAGTGATTGTATTGTACAAGTGTTTGTAAGTTAGTGAATTTCATATTTTATGTTGTGATCTTGTACGTGTTTAATATGGATTCTATTACATGATGATAAATGTAGTCATGAAATAAAGTACTAGATGAAAATTATGTTGTATTTAATTTCCACTTTTAGATTATTGAAATGATATTTCATTGTTGGACTAATAGTTGGGGAGAAAAGGGACATCCTCATAGTTGTTTCAAAATTTCCTCATTGGTAACAAAATATTGGAGGAATTATCTTGTAGAGTTGAGCTAGGAACCCCTCGATTTTGATGTACTTATACATGACCAATTTGTACATGATATTTGACTCATCATTTATTGTGTTTACTATCATTATGAGGGGTGTAGCTTTAACCCTTTGTATAGTGAAATTATTAATGTTGCTATCTCCATTATTGGTACTTTCTATATATTCACGAGAGTTCCATATTTTATTAATGAATTATTTTAAATTAGATCATAGATTATGATGAGTTATATGGGATATGTGCTATTTTAAAAAATCTAGCTACCTATTTGAGTGTGTTACAATTATCAAATTTTTGACTAATCAATGAGGCTTGGCCAAGGTGCAAGAGATAAGTTATTGAACTTTCACGCCTTATCTTATAAAGCTCCAATGGTTTATTATAGCACCATGAAGTATTCTCTTTGTAGGTGTAGGAACATGTGAAAATTTATTGTAAGTACCAAAGTTCATTACACCCAAGGTTTACGATTACATCATCTAGGACAAAATTTTAAATGAAAGGCTTAGGATTATATACATGGGATCAAAATTAAGGTTTTTTCATAAGTATAGATTTCACAAAAGATAGAGCTCTCAATCTAGTAATTCTGGTCTAAATTTAGATTACAAGTACTAGTCCTCTATCATAAAAAATGAAGGGAAATAGTGATCAACATGTATGAGAATCTCATTCTACATACCAAATTAAAAATGGAGACTATTGTCTATTTTTTATGCTTTATTTAGACATCTTAATATTGCAAATACAATATCGAAGGTTTATAATGAAAAAACACACTGAGAAACCCTAATTATAAATCATAGTGAGCACTAGTTGTTCAAGCATCCAAATTTGAGGATAAAAACCCATAGGTCTATTAAATTAAAATGATGAAACTCTTGTAGATCTCATTGATGACATTTTTTTCCATAAGTATCCAAAGAAAAAACAATTGTTTGAACTGTCGATTACACTACACCAAAAGTCAGGTTTCAGTTCAGACCAAAAAGTGCTAAGTAAAGAGAATCCCGATGACACAAGTTCTACAATGTAAACCAAAAGTGAAACCCAAAGATAATACAGAGGAACCCGACAAAAAGGTTACACTATAAACTGAAAGAGAAGAAACAGAGGAACCTGACAGAGCAAGGGAACCTGACAGACAGTTCAACAAAGGAACATCAAAAGACAGTCTAACTAATTTCAGAGCAAAGCAAGCATCAGACACCAAAAGTCAGTTATATCCCGAGAAAAGTGGATCTGACTTCCACGTCAGATAAAAAATTTATATTCTATATTTAGAGTTTTGATTTTTTTTAAATCAATTTCTTGAGGAACAAGAAACATTATTTTAATTTATTTAATCAATCTAACCGATTAAAACAACGCAAACTAGGAGATCAAGGTCAAGTTGTAAACCTTTGATTATAGAGTTAGTTTTGTAATATGTGAAACTAAATTAGGTCAATCTATGTTATAAATAGATGTTGTAATCATTCATTGATGATGGATGAGAGGATGAATGTAGCCAATGAGAACATCTATGGATTAGACTAAGAGTTTCAAGAAGCAGAACAACAAAAGATGAATTTGGTTATCAAGAACCAAGACCCAAGGCTACCGAGCAACAGAGTTATTAATCAATCACATTAGTGTTAGTAATAACTAAGGGGGGGTGAATCAGTGGCCTCAAAAATTAATCCTTAAATCAACCCTTCAAACTTAGTACCACAAAATTATACCTCTAGTTATCTTTAGTCCTGTAAGATGAATGCCTTGAAATACTTATATCAAATTACTACTTGTCAGAATGCTTTGTAAAACCTTCTACTATATGTTTACCGATAAGCAGTCTTTCTATTTACCTAAACACAATAAATAACTAGTGTACACTGATCAATCCATAATTACTTAAGTGAAATGCAAAACAATAAAGTAATGACTCATAGACACATTAACACATGGATTTTTAACGTGGAAACCCTATTAAGGGAATAACCACTGAGACCGGTACCCCAAATTTTCACTCTTCTGAAGTGAGCTCGGTTAAGAACCAACCCTGTTAAAGGTTAAAAATGCATTGTTAGGTGTGACCTTGTTAGAGGATTAAATAGATATTTTTTCAATTAGTGTCTGACATCTAATGCTACCATCCTTGATCAAACACTCTCTTGGCTTGTCAATAGGTATCGGGCATATCCAATGTTACTTTTTATGTTCAAACTTTTTGATACTCCTTGGATGTATCTCAATTAGAAAACACTTTTAAGTCTTTCTCGGTTAAGAGACTTGATGTTTTAGTAGTTAAACAGAAACAATAAATTGATCTGTTCACATATAAAACTATAATTGCAGATTTTTAGATCTATTGTAAGTGCATTACCTTTCTGATCAATGTTATCAATTCAATACCTTTGCTCCACATTGTTCTGCTCTATGATGTTGTATCACTGTTCATCGGTGTTTGCATAATTTATCTCTTTCCTTAGCTTGATTGATCAAGTCTAAATGAAGACTTTCTTCTCCTTCAGAATCTCTTCAGCATCTATTCTCTTATCACTCCCCTCATTCATAATGAATAATCTTGTCTCTTATATAGACATGATTTCACCGTTTCTTGGCTTTCTTGATCTTGGCGTGATCCACAATTCTTGCCAATTATATGTAAAGAAAAACTCCAGTTTTATCTCATAGAGATCTTCTCGCCAATTGGACAAAGCAACATTAAATCCTTTACTTATCTCCAGCTTTATCTTGTCAATTAAAACAATGATAAGTATCAGTTAAGTCAATTTTTAGCTCTTGACAGCTAAGTATTTTGTCATTTCTGAACTCTCTATTTTGTCGATCAATACTCCAATTAGTCGTCGGTGTGACTTCGGTTGTTTTTGGGATCTTTGTCCGTCGGACAACACTGTAACTCTTTCCATCGGGTTACACTGTTCCTTTGCTCATCGGGTAACACTGTGACTTTGCTCATCGGTAATGTTGTACATTTTCTCATTGAGAAACACTGTGACTTTTCTCTCTTACTCTGTCCATTGGTGTGCACTCCGTCGTTGTATATAGTCACTTTGTGAATACTTAGGTTTGATGGATTACTGATAACATAGCCTTTGATTCATCTGTTCTTTGAAGTCTTTAGCAGTATGTCCATGACAACACATATTATGTCAAGTTGACATCAATGACAATATAATACATTAACTGATTTAATGCCTTGCATTAAATTTCTATGACTTGGTGATCATCAACTTAACATCTTCAAAAATTCAATCAGTTATAGTTTATCAATAAGGTGATAATTTTGTACATGTAAACTTTAATGGATCTGTAATCAGATATTGTAGATTGCATACAATCAGGTCAATAAGTATTTCTTTCTACATTCTAACAAGTGTAGCAAATAGAAGAAATCCTTTCAAGAAAGGTGGATTTAACAATCCTATTGTACATCTCTTAAGCGAGTGCACACTAAACAATTTTGCTAAAGCTCTTAACAGAGTAGACCTTAACCCATCTCCACAGAATACTCCTAACAGGGTAGATCATCAGAAGTGATCAAAATTGTAAGCCTTAACCGGCCCCTTCCAATCTGCAGATAGTGAAGTTTTTGTGGGTGCCATCCCCACCGTATTTTTTACCTTTTAACAAGGGTTTTCTGCATTACCATATCTTGTGTTATGTGTTATTAATTTTCATCAATGTTTCTATGAATGGCTACATACAATTAAGATTATGAATTGATATCACATGCATAAAGAAAGAACAACAGATATGAATGGTAAAGCAAAGATTTGATTACATAAGGTTAAAGGTTAATTAACTAAAAGTTTTAGAGGTACTGATTCACCCCTCCCCTCTTAGTACACACTTGCCATTATTTCCAACAATTGGTCTTAGAGCTAGATCTCTTATTTGGAAAGCTTAAAGACTTAAGAGAAAAGATCATACAATGGAGAAGTACAGGCTTGACAAGAGTATTGAGAATACAAAGCTAGAGATACAAATCTTTTATGAGCAGTACAAAGTAGCAAGAATCAAAATGAGAGAGCTACTGGATGAAAGAAAAGTTATGGAAACTCAGAATAGAGAAAAAGACTATTAAGAGGAAGAGATACCAGATTTATTTGAGTCTTCATGATCTACAACTACCAAGGCATCAGATACATCTGAAGAAAGCATCATAATTCTGAATGAAATCAATCAACATCTGGCTAGACAAGTGAAATCTCTGCAAATCAGTCAAGAGACACATATGGTAAGAATGATTGATGTCATGAACAATGCTAGACAAGTTGAGCAAGCGAGAACACTAGTTATTGATGGCAGGAGGAAGATTACTGAAAAACTACAAGAGAAAGAGTTAGAAATACAAAGACTTATAGAACATCATCATGAGATTACAAATCAGATTATTCTTACGAGTCAAGAGGCAAAAAGAATGAATACATAACTCAGTGAAAGAATAGAAGCCATTGGTGAGCTAAGAGAAGAAAATGAAAAGATGAACCAAGAAGTGAGAATTCAGCAACAACATAATGACATAATCAAGAGAGCTGAAGAAAAAAAAAAAAAGGAGGGATGATTTTCTTGATGGACAAAGGAGAGCCAACAACAACACCAGACTAGGCTATACCAAGAATGGAGAATCACCATACCAAGCTGATCCAAAGAATGTGTACACAAATCCAAGACAAAGAAAGCTGACATGCAATCACTATGGAAGGACATGCCACAAATCAAATGTATGTAGGAACAAAATTAAATATATTCCTAAATCCACACCTTCATCCATAGGAATTTGTTATAAATGTAACAAGAAAGGACATAAAGCTTATGAATGTAAATCTAAAGTGGAACAACCAAAGAAGGAAACCTACATGGACAAATACTATCCTACTTGCAAAATGCATGGGCACACATCTCTTGAATGCAGAAAGAAGAAAAAGAAAGCATGGGAGCCTAAAGATCAAGAAAATGCTTATCAACTGAAAAGAGTCTGTAACCGATATGTTTGGGATTATAATACATGGCCAAACTGCACAGCATGTGGAAAATTTGGACACATAGCTGAAAACTGTATGAGACAATGGACAAGAAAGTCTAGGAGCTATACTAACCTCGGAATGACATGTCTACACTATCATAAATTTGGTCATCTAAAGAAAGACTGCAGAGACCGAATGATAGAGACCAACGCCTTTGCCAATGGAAACACCATTGAAGACATCAGGAAGATGAGAAACAAAATGTGGACTACAAACACTGATGAAGCTGGACAGAGAAATACAAATGGGGCACCTTATCCAATGGATATGGTGACATCACCACCCCCACCTAAGTAGAACAAGTAAGTATGGAACTGCATTATACCAAGTTATATTTTGCATTGGTTCCATTATACATAGTTAAAATACCAAATCAGCATGATTAAAGGTGCACTATGGTATTACTTGTTATGATTCTGTGAAAATAATTTCATCGGTCAATACATATTGAAATGCATCGATGTACACACAAAGCTAAGCTATCTATAATTACTGAGAATCATCAGTTAACACATAAAAGCTAAGTCGCTAGTGTAAACCGAGATTCGACGGTAATCATGCGAGTTGACAATGTTGTCATCACCATACACCAAAATCCATCGGTAAACATAACAAGTTGACAGCCACCCCGAAGCATCACGTTCTCACCAAAAGAGAAGTTAGTGTATCACCCGATTACTCCATCTTCACACATTGAGAAGTGGTTGATCATTAATGACTCAACTTAGGGCAAAGTCTATAAATAGATGACAGAAGGGTTTCATTTTCACACAGCGACTTGAGAAAAGAGAAAGAGAGAAACCAGAGCACAAGGCGACCCAATTGAAGAGAACCTCCAACTCAATTAACAAGCACTCCAATAGACTCTTGATATATACAAAGGTGAAAATTAAGTACCATCATAAAATGAGAAGTTTGTTTATCATTTACGGGAAAGCCCTAAATCCTGAAAATGATGGCAACCACATCGAGAACCTCTAAGATCAAGAATGATAAGAAAAATAAGGTTAATATGATAAAGAATAGTACATGTGGGGAACCTCAGTATAAGATATGCCCAGAGGTTGCCTCACAACCTGAGAATGCTGGTGCATTCTCAAGAATACCAGCTAGGGTTTTGCTCATCGAAGATGTGTGATCATATATATACTGCAAGATAGCAGAAATAGGAGACCTGGAAGTTGAGAAATCTTTCAAGAACATTTGCAATGGTGATGACACTATCAAGGAAGAGCATAAACACATTGAAGTAAAAGGGCTCACAAATTCCCTATGGTTCCTGAAGGAGTTCAAGACCGACTGGATTAAGTTAGTACTGAGCAGGATTCATGACCAAAAAATTATGGCTGGATGAGCCTCAAAAGGATGATACTCAGGCTACCCCAGAGCACATACTGATAAATAATGCAGAGGATGTAAACACAGTAGAATTGGAGAAAGAAGAAAGCAAGGAAATGAATGTTGCTGATGAAACATGGCCAGACAATACTGTGGATAATATTGTTATTGACATCACTGATGATCCTGCCGATGAGGTCAAGGCAGATGAAGATATTACTCCTACATCAGATCAACCAAAGGAACAAGACACATCCACTGATGCTACACAAGAAAACATACCAAGCCAGATACCACTATTGATTCAAGCAGTCAATATCATCTCACAAAAGAGGAAGACCCCCAAGCCCAATGCAAGCATTCCCGAGGATGTAGGGGATGAAGGAAAGAAAGATCAAACTGATGAAAAGAAAGATCAAACTGATGAACAGAATGTAAGGAGGAGAAAAAGATAAGGTTACAGATGGAGATCTAAAAAAGAGAGATGGAGATACAACCGAAAATAATGCACAAATAAAGAAAATTGATGAATTGCCAAAGGACACCGGCAAAGGAGACAAGACCGAAGATGTCACTCCTAAGGATACCAAGAAGGATGTTGTAGAAAATGTAAAGGTTGATATGGAGATGTCCACCCGCAACCAATAGATAGAGACCGAAGCACAACACAAAGGCACTACTCCACCGATCACTTCATCTAGCACATCAGACCAAGCAGAGAAGCTAGCTATGGTTCTTCATATAGGTGCATCACAAAAGAAAAAGAAGAAGACCAAGAAAAACAAGTTGGAAGTCACACTAGATGAAATAATTGAAATGGTGAAGTGTGACACAACTACATTAGATTTTGAATCACTCCAAGAATATGGAGAAATTTTCCAAATAAAAGCACTACAAGAAATGCTCAAAAAGGAGCACCGTGACTCCATAGTATTGGAGACCACAAGGGATATCTTGAACCAGATAGTTCCCGACATTGATATTGATCACAATGTACCTATCCTAGATCAACTTGTCATTCTCACCAATGCCATCACAACACAAAATGTTGATGCAGAAAAGGCGATTGAGGATTGAGCAGACCGGGACTTTCAATATAAACTAATAGAAAAGATCATCCAAGAAGTGGCAAAGAATAAGGTAAAGCTATGCACCTTGGAGAAATTCACTAAAGAAAATAGTGACAAGATAGCAAAGTTAGATTCAAATCTAACTACAAGTGCTAAAGGATTAACCATAGATTAAAATGCAATAAAATTGCATTATGAGAAAATAATAGAGATCAAAAGGTTAAGGAAAGAACTATGGGAAGCAGAATATCAATTTAGAGAAGAGGTTACTGAGCTACAAGCTCAACTCTTACCGAACCTCACATGTTTGCAACAACACATCAGTTCGGCAAGACAACTCATTGCCACCCCAAGATGTTTGTAGCAGACAACATCTATGACATGCATGCCAAGATTACACTCAAGCATATGGATCTTGAGAACTTAAAGGAGAAATGGGAGAAGATGATGGAGGATATGAAGACCTCTCACTCTCATATTTTTGTAAGATATAGGTATACACCTTTTCCATTATTGTCAAAAAAGGGGGAAACTAATATGTGACAAAAAGAACAAAAAAGGAAAGAGGAAATGTCATAGCACAGAGAGATTGAATATGATATGTACAAGATATACAGCATGGGGAAACTAATATGTATCATACTATAAAAGGATAGTATAAAGGAAAGTGTACACATATACATATACTATACTGACATATGCATAGGGGGAGTCATGAAATGACTAAGGAAATTACATGGTGTACATACTAAACACTTTAGTAGTTTTGCACATATCAATTTTTGGTACTAATGTTAAAGGGGGAGATTGATGACATTGTTTTTCCATTAGTATGCAAAGAGAAAATAGTTGTTTGAACAATCGGTTACACTACACCAAAAGTCAGGTTTCAATTCAGACCGAAAAGTGCTAAGTAAAGAGAAACCCGATGATACATGTTCTACAGTGTAAACTGAAAGTGCAACCCAACAATAATACAGAGGAACCCAACAAGCATGTTACAATATAAACTGAAAGAGTAGAAACAAAGGAACCCGACAGAGCAAGGGAACCCGACAGACAGTTCAACAAAGGAACACCGAAAGACAGTCTAACTAATTTCAGAGCAAACTGAGCATCAAACACTGAAAGTTAGTTATATCTCGAGAAAAGTGGATCTCACTTCCACGTCAGATAAAATAGCTATATTCTATATTTAGAGTTTTGATTTGTTTTAAATCTATTTCTTGAGGAACAAGAAACATTATTCTAATTGTTTTAATCATTCTAACTGATTAAAAATATGCAAACTAGGAGATCAAGGTCAAGGTGTAAACCTTTGATCATAGAGTTAGTTTTGTAATACGTGAAACTAAATTAGGTCAATCTATGTTATAAATAGATGTTGTAATCATTCATTGATGATGGATGAGAGGATGAATGTAACCAACAAGCACATCTATGGATCAGATTGAGAGTTTCAAGAAGCAGAACAACAAAAGATGAATTTGGTTATCAAGAACCAAGAACCAAGGCTACCGAGCAACAAAGGTATTAATCAATCACATTAGGTGATACTTTGTACATGTAAACTTTAATGGATCTGTAATTAGAAATTGTAGATTGCATACACTCAGGTCAATGAGTATTTTTGTCTACATTCTAACAAGTGTAGAAAATAGAGCAAATCCTTTCAAGAAAGGTGGATTTAACAATCCTATTGTAAATATCTTAACTGAGTGCACACTAAATAGTGTTTCTAAAGCTCTTAACAGAGTAGACCTTAACCAGTCTCCACAGAATACTCCTAACAGGGTAGATCATCAGAAGTGATCAAAATTCTAAGCCTTAACCGGCCCCTTCCAATCTGCAGATAGTGAAGTTTTTGTGGGTGTCATTCCCACTGCAGTTTTTACCTTTTAATAGGGGTTTTCTGCGTTACCATATCGTGTGCTATGTGTTATTTCTTTTCATGAATGTTTCTATGAATGTCTACATACAATTAAGATTATGAATTGATATCACATGCATAAAGAAAGAACAACATATATAATCGGTAAAGCAAAGATTTGTTTACATAAGGTTAAAGGTTAATTAACTAAAAAATTTAGAGGTACTGATTCACCCCTCCCCTCTTAGTACACACTTCCCATTATTTCCAACACTCATGTCACGAGATATAAACCTTTAGTTGAAGTTGTCGTCTCACCTAGAGGTCATGCTTGAGTTTTATAGCAGTGACTTTTCAACAACATCAAGCTAGTTTGAGTTGTAGGTTGCATCAAAAGTAAGCCATTTTATTTTTAGTTATATTATGGTTTTGCAATCGATATTTTGATTATTGGGGCTATTGTTATAATTTATATTATATTTTATACAATAAAAACTTTTTGTAAAGTAGTTTCAATCTAATTTAATACAGATGAAGGGTTCTATAATTTTACCTTTTTGTGAAGCTAATTTGTAAATCTTGGTATTTCTGTGAATGTGAAATCATGATTATATCTCATTTGACTAGTTACTAGATAATATATTTAAACCTACCATATATTTTTATGTTGGAATCAAACCCATGATATTAGGGTCTACTTTTATTTGTATAGATGTAAGGGAAATGTTATAGGTTTTCTAGAGTTGATTAGGGATCAGGATTTTAGGGTTTTAAAATGAGTTTGGAGGCATGCTATTAAGTTATTAAAGATACTATGTAACCATTAATTCAATCTATGGTTTCTGAAGGTCCTAGTTAAGTATTTAAGCAAAAAAAATTAATAGCCAAAATGTTCTCGCTAATATTTAGCTTGAGACATTACAAGTGAGACCAAATTGTATCCCTTGCTCTTTTCCACTTTATTTTACACCACTTTACATTTGTGTCCGAAGTATAATACTTTGGTACTTGATTTTGACTTATTTGGCACTTCCACTTGTCTAGACTTAGATTTACATTAAAGAATAGTATCTTATCCCTACTCAAAGCATTAAGAGATTTTATTACAACATTTTGTATACTAGGTTCAAGGCTACATGTATGTCCTTAACCTAATTCAAGGTTGCTCAATGTGGTATTGATCCATTTTATCTTATTTTGAAATTAGTTGTATCCATAAGAATTCTTAGTCTCAACTAGCTATTATTTACCCTCACTCTAAAAGTTTGAAATTGTGCACCTAACACATATAAAATGAAATCACTCTTTGATTATTTCCTTCATCCAACATAATCAATTATTAACTACCATGACACTTTTACATAATAAAAATTATTCATATCTTTTTCATAACCTTATTTTACATCAACCATTTCAATTAAATCAATTCTTGGATGAGAAGATATCAAATTCCTACTTCTTGCATTAGGTCAATTTCATAATCTCTTACAATTGGTTTAAATATTAAGTTATCAATATCTTAACTAGATCATTTAGCTATTTATATATATGTGGCACACAATGCATGGTGGTTTTTTCCTAACTTATCAAAATTGTTGACTAATCAATGGGATTTGGCCAAGGTGCATAAGGAAGTTAATGCATTTCTACATCCTAGCTTCACAAGCTTCAATGGTATTTTAAAGAACCACCAAGTGTTCTCTTTGTAGGCGTAGGAACACGTGAAACTTTATTATAGGTACAAAAATTCTGAACACCCAAGGTTTATAGTTACATCATATGGGTCAAAATTGCAGATGTAGGAATTATAATTGCAAAGGTAGGATCGATTCGAATTGAGCATAATTTATAGATTTCACATTTTAAAAAAAATGATTCAATCTATTCATTGTATATTTTGTTTTAGATTAAATGTACTAATCTTTTATTATAAACAGATAAACCTTCCCTTCTCCAATATAATACACATTGAATTTTTATCATTTTATTTCAATTTACATAATAATATATATAGACTTCAAAACTCAATTACTTCATCAAATTAATTATATGTTAATTGTAATTATTACTCTAATAAGCTTATCATGGATGAGTCACTTTTCTATCAATGCCCAATAGGTTATCATACGCCTACTCTATAAACAAACGAACGGTGACCAAAGATTGAGGCAAATGTTTGTAAAAGTGTTATTTACCATAGTGACGTGGTAAGAAGGCTATGCTTTTAAGGCAAATAAATGATTAGTTATGTTGCCCATGTGCAATAACTAATGCATCAATATGAAAGCATGTGCAATCTTTTGATGTATACAAAATTATGTCCCCCTCAAGTAGAGCATTTAGAAACGATCTTCCCCCATACCCACATATTTATCATTTTGTTTCTCTATCTTTAAAAGGTGATTTTCTATCAATACATAATGACAAATCATAAATGTAGGCCGTAAAAGAAAACATAATGAGATACCCAAGGTTTTCCTTTTCTAAGAGTGAGTGATTGAATTAGTTAAGATAAATATAAACATAAGAAATTCTCAATGTTTTTTAATTGGTCGTTGGTTTTCCTTTGCTTGTTATAGAAAATAAAAATATTTTATAGAGTTATTTTGTTTGATACTTGATCTAAGAAAATTCTAATATTCAAATACTTATGTAAAATCATTTTAGGGAATACATTGTTTTGACTATATATCTAATTGTGCTTCTCTTGCATTGTATGTTTTTCTACATATCAATGTGTACTTTTATGCATTGTCACTTAGCATCTTAGCATATGATCTAACAAATACAACTTTGCTAGGCTTTAAACTTGATTTTTTCACTCGTGAAAGGATGATTTATGCTTTCATCTTTCAATTTGAACAATGAATGACAAATCGACCCAAGAATAGAATTGTTCTCTTAGTAATCTTATACTTCTTTGTTGCATACTTCTAATTTTTATTCTAACAAAGTATATGTTTGAGTCCAATACCAAAATGGATTTTCTTAGTCTTCGCCTATGTGTCTATGATAGCTAGTCAAATAAATAAATTTCTAGCAGTGTACTAGGGCATGCACTAATGTCACTTGAGACCTCTACAACTGGTTTTACTTGATCTTTCTATGGAATTTTGATAGAAACAACCTAATCCATCTTTGTTAAAACTACTTTATGTTCCTAAGCATTTAGAGGTATTGTCTATTTTAGAGATCTTGTTATTGCTAGATAAAAAGTAGACTTTTTTTATGTAATAGTCTAACCAATTATATTAATTTAGAAACATAAGTAGAGAAAAAAACAAAAATTATGAGTATGGGAGGAATTAAACTCACTCCCCAAGAGTCATACGGACTTGGCCCAGAGTACAGTAACCAAATTAACATATGGGCAATGCCCAATAACATAAACAACCAAAATAAAATATGGGCATAGCCCAGAAAAAAAAAACACTCCTATGCAGCTTGCTAGACTTAGGAAGCACCGAGAGGGGGGTGAATCAGTGCAAAAATATTATTAACTTTCTTAATCCAATAACAAAACTTGAAACCACAAATAACTGAAAGTAATCAAAATAAGATGAACACACATAACATCATAACACCATGATTTATTTTCGAGGAAAACCCTGTTAAGGGAAAAAAAAAAAAAAACCCCTGGTGGGGATGGTACTCACAAATATCTCACTATTGTAGTAATAAGTACCCTAATAAAGGTAATACTACATATAAAGGGGAATGCACATGCATTCAGGCTTACAGCTCAATACACAATAGCAATCTAACCCTCAGTCAGGCACACTAATCAATTACAATGACAATATGGATAAGACTTACTGTCCCAAAACTGAATTGACAAACAACATCAACTATGCCAATATATTTTGATGAAGCTCTGGTGAATATCACTACCTGATTATCTACTCTATCAATCTTTGCATCAATATCACATCATGTCACATATAGTCTCATCGCATCCAAAACTTGATCTTATATACTCGATCTTATCTCCAAAATATTAATTTAGTCAACCCAACAAGCATAATGAAACAGTAGAAAATTATATTCAAATCAATTCTATTATAAGAGTGAGTATCCTCCATAGTCATCCCTTACACTAAGAATAATCAAAATGATCAGATTATCGATCTGGTAAGATCAATGATTGATCCAATGTGCTACTAACTCTGTATAAGATAGTTCTTTGTCATCCCAATACTCAAAGTATCATATCTCCATCATACAACATCACAAAAACATGCAATCATCAGATTAGACATATCATGATGTCTACTTACTAGCTTTACCTTTGCATCATCTAATACATTAACCTTTGTTTGTACTGTCTCAATCTCTCAACCTGTATCCTGCATTGTTCTTCATACTTAGTTGCTTTTTATCACCAAAATAATCGGTAGCCAAAGTATTTGACAGGTGGCCATGAGAAAGTGTATGGTTTCCATCAATGAGGAGGAGGAGAGTCTGGTTCATCCTTCTTCCCCCAACCTTCTGTAGGATCTGGCTCAGGGTTTGTAAGAGTCCATCCATCTGCATTGTCATCCTCTTTTTCCTCTTGGCGTGGAGAGATGACTAGGGCTAGTCTAGGAAACTATATAGAAGATGAAGGCTATCTTGAATCTTCACTGAACTGGGCCAACCTAAAGGTGTAGGAGGAACAATACAAGCAAGAGGCCACCCAGACGGAGACCCACAATGTGGTGGGATGCTAGAACGTCTGTGAGGTAAAATCTGGTGATTAGGTGAATGATGTCAAGGCACCTATGAATGGAGTGTGTCTGGACGTCAGCGAGAGGAATTACAACCATGACGGCAAACACGGGAAGGAGAACGACACTGGTAACTGAAGAATCTGGTGGAACCATTGCAACCATACAAGGGGATTTACCCCAATGTTTTAGAAGCTCCTGTAAGTGGGAAACCTCAAGAGCTACCTTATCATCTTTTACTTGTATCTATAGAATCACGTTATTACGTTTGCAAGCTTTAGCAAAAACAAAGACATTAGTATCTATTATGACTTGTGAAAAAACTACCACATTTCTATCCTTCCATATAGAAAATGAGTTTTCCATCCTGAAAGTATGCCAAAGTTGCAAAAATATTGTTCCATCCCAGTGAAGTCATGGTTTAGCTGCTTTCCAGGATCACAAAATGCTTTTAGTGACAAATGATCCCTAGGTTTGCATTGGTTCTCGCATGAGAAAAATAGTTTGAAAAGCAATGTCTTCCAAGATGGCCGAAGCAAAGGAAACCCAGAAGAGATGCAATTTCAAAGAAGAACTTTCCAAGATTCATTTCCTAAAATGGAGTGAATAACTCATTTGAGACACAAGGCTTGACCTTATTTATGGGTGGAAATGAGACCAAGGTCATTAGAGTTCTTGGGAAGGCAAAAACAATACCAAGAAACTCTATAGAAACCATGTTTCTATGTATCTAAGGCCCATATAAAATCACGCAATAGCTTCTCAAGCTTGTTGTATGAGGACTTGGATGGCGCCAACATGAAGAATAATAAACATGTGTTGCGGTGAGCACTTTGGAATAGATTTGAAATTTCCCAACGAGGGAAAGTGGCTTGGTCAACTAGTAGGCTAGTTTGGTCTCAATCTTTGAAAGAACTGCATTCAGAAGCTTTGGTGTGGAACCATGAAAAGAAAATGGGATTTCCCAAAAATAGAAAACCTAGCCACGTTGAATCCACTTCCATTCAAATTAAAGAATGCATTGTGGAGCTAGAAGAAAAAACTGATGATAATAAAGAGTTTTTGTGCCATTAAATGGCAGATTCTGAAGCCAAGAAAAAGGTTTCTAAGCCTTGAAGTGCATTCTAGATATTTTTTCGATCTTTAATGAGAGTGAGGAAAGAATCATCTGTGAAATGGTCATTCACTAGCTGGGAAGTGGAATCTGGAAGGGAAATACCTTGAACGTGGTCTGTGGAGATAGTAGAGGAAATTAAATAGCCAAAGCCTTCAGCTGCAATGATATACAAGGAAGGGGCCAGTGGGAAACCTTGATGGATGGACCTATACAAGCCAAAAGTATGAGACTGATGGCCATTAATAATAATGCAAGAAGAGGCATCTGCAAATAGCATTTGAACATAGAGAGAAAAATGAGGTCCAAAACTAAGGGCTTTTAACATAGCAAGAATGAAAGGCCACTCTATGCGCTCATAAGCTTTATCAAAATCAATTATAAGAAAAATGACATTCTGGTTGGACCAATGAGCCCAATCCATACCCTCCCAGACAACGATGATATTATCCATAATAAATATGAATTGAATGAAACCATTCTTCTAAGGACGCACAATCTAGGGAAGATGGTGACAAATTTTTAAAGCAAGGGCCTTGGCAATGATTTTATATGACACATTAAGCAAGGTTATCGACCGCCAATTACAAATATCTTATGGATTACTAGTTTTAGGTATAAATTTTATATTCACTCTATTTATTTCTTTTCCTAAAGACCCATTTTGAAATTCTTCAAGACAAACATGATGCATGTCCAAACTGATACAATCCCAAAGAACTTTGTAAAATTCACGTGGGAAGCCATCACAGCCTGGGGATTTGTCATCCGCCATGGAAAAGGAAGCTTCCTTAAGGTCTTATATAGATAAATTATAATCACAAAAATTCCTTTGAGAGGCTATAAGACAAGGAGGAACTGCTACAAGGCAATCATCCAGGGTTTTTTTACTAGCAATTGTAGGTGCTTGAGCAGTGAAAATTTCTGGTAATGATTAACAAAGGCTTGGAGAATTTCTAGAAGTTTAGTAAGAACTAAATTTCCCATTCTAATACTTTTAAGACCTATAGAGGAGTGTTAAATGCATAGAGAGGAGAAAAACTCCTTGCTAGCTCGATCTAGAAACTTTCTATCGGTGCATACTTGCCTTAATCTAAGCACCTCTGGCTTATAGTTGTTAACAACTTGCTTCTGATGACGGAGAGTATCCTGCTAGAATAACTGAGAAGGGGGGGATGAATCAGTTAGTTCCCAATTATTCTACAGTCCCAAATTCTTCCAGATGTATATCTCAACAATTTTAAATATATAAATCAACTCGGTGAAATGTATACTATAATCTCAAAATTTAGTTAAATAGTTATTTACCGAGTAGCATTAAATTAATACTGTGATTATTGATCAATGTAGATAAAGTAATGCGTAAAACAAAATAACAATACACAACAATCATACACATTGACACGTTGATTTTTAATGTGGAAACTCTGCTAAGGGAAAAACCACTTGGGACCGGTAACCCAAAATATTTCACTCTTCTGAAGTGAGCTCAGTTAAGAGACAACCCCGTTAAAGGTTACAATGCACACTGTTAAATGTGACCTGGTTAGGGGATTTAAATTTAACAGTTCTCTTTTGACCAATCATTCACTATGGGTTCAAAGAGAAAACACTCAATATTCATTAGAATGTCATAATAAAGACTTTCTCGTCCTACTCCGTTAAGAGATTTAACTGTAACAATGGCTAAACTGATACACTAATGATCTGATTCAAATACAACTTTGTTTGTAGATTTTCAGATCTATGCTAAGTACATAATACCTCTGATCAATTTTTTCACTTCAGTTCATCTGATTCCTCATACCTTGTTCTATTCAGTTAATGCTCTTTCCTCTGTCACTCGATAATGTCTGCAAAAAATGCTTGGTTTTGTCTTTAACCAGTTTGATCAGTCATGCATAAAATTTGCATGTGTGTGCATTAGGTGTAATTCAAAATGAATCTCTTATCTCTTATATAGACATCATAACTCATTTAATTTCCATCTTTTAGATTTTTTTGCTTAATCTCCATTGTTGGTTTTGCCGCTTAAACCTTCCTTGGCAGTTGTGTCAAAAACATGTTTCAATCTTCGTCGTCCGATCTTCCTTGAATTTTCATAGTTGTTTGATCATCATAACAAATATTATCATTTACCTCAAAATCATCAATTTTCCAAATCATCATTTTAGTCGGCCTCGGCTTGATTTAACTGCTCGGTCAATACCGTGTTGTGTCGATGATCCCTAGCTCGGTTATCACTGTGCTCGGTATACTATGTTTACTCGGTGTTCACTGTCTCTCAATGTATACAAAACTCTTCATTTACCGACCACATAAACTTTGTTTTTTCCAGATCTTCAATCCACAATAGATGGTTGTTACCATAATGATACTCAAATAATTTGACATCAATGACAATACATTAACTGATTAATGTATATCATCATATCTGTAACTCAATTCACTATCAATAAAATGACTTCAAATATACAATTAGTTGTAGTTCATCATAGCCACCTTTAACTATAAATCAATTGAGAAAGGATGAGTTTCCAATCTCTCTATAGTGGCATGTAATTCCTTGGTAGTCTAAGCATAATACCACCAATAGAATTGGGCTAGTTGTTTCCCATAAAATTAGAGGAATTTAGGTGTTCGATTAATTGCATCATTCTCCCACAAAATCCAACATGTTGGTTGAGTGGACCTGGGTTCTAAATTCCAAATCCTATGTATGTGGGCCAAAGTAGAAGGATGACTCAACAATGATGTGTTAAGAAAAAATTGAGACTTAAAGGAATGTGGCAAAGAAGAAAACCATTTAATTCTAAATTTAATAGGAAAGTGGTCTAACAAAGTGACATATAGAAAATGTAGAGCTGGAAAAGATTGAGAGGAGATCATGGCATGATCAAGATGTTTAAAGACTCTATCGGAACCAACCCAGAAACTGCTCCAAGTATGTCAAACCACATGCGAAAGGCGACAGTTGGTATTGGGATAAAAAGGCCTAATTTATTATCTATGTAAAACCAGGCCTCTCACTCACTAGTTGTCCATTGAAATGGTTAAATTCCATCCTTTTCAAAATCCACCTCTATTAGAATAAATGCAACACACACAACTGAGATGGGGGTGAATTAGTTGTGACCAAAAACTCAAGACCTTTAACCAAATTACCAACTTAATTTTAGATCCTAAAGATAAACATGAATGGAGAAACATAACACACTGATCAACACATAACACCAATATTTTTTACGTGGAAACCCCTTCTAGGGTAAAAACCATGGTTGGGATTAAACCCACAAGATGAATGTACTCTATTAAAATCACTATACCCCATTAGGAGTATTACAAATGGTCAGAAATATACATGCATTCAAGCACACTGGCTAGAGCTCACTTCTCAAATAGAACAAGGATCTCAATCCCAAGGAAAGCTCACTTCCTTACAAAAATCTCTAATCTCAAATCATAAAGGACATACTATCCAAACTCACTAACTGACAAAACAACATCTTTAATATGCCAAAATAGTTCCAATCAAGTACATCAAATCTCTATCTCAATTGCATATTCCTCTCATACCTCTTATCTTCATCATCTTTGAACAAACTCTCTCTCTCTCTCTCTCTCTCTCTCTCTCTANTATATATATATATATATATATATATATATATATATATGCTTTCAAAATTACAAATGATTACATATTTATACACATTACATAAATTTATCTTAACTAGGTCGGCTAGGGACCTAATTAAAAAATATTAGTTCAATTCATCTCAATACATAATGTGATCCATTTAATGTTGGTTGATACATAACAATGACACATAACAATATCCTCGAACATACTCTAGATCCATAAATCACACCATGATCTATCGCAACATACTAAAATAGTTCCAATGAAGTACATCAAATCTCTGCCTCAATTGCAGATTCCTCTCATACCTCTTATCTTCATCATCTTTGAACAAACACACACTCTCTCTGTGCTTTCATAATTACAAATGATTACATATTTATACACATTACATAAATTTATCTTAACTAGGTCAGAAAGGGACCTAATTAAAAAATATTAATTCAATTCATATCAATACGCAATGTGATCCATTTAATGTTGGTTGATACATAACAATGACCCATAACAATATCCTCGAACATGCTCCAGATCCAAAAATCACACCACTATCCATCGCAACATGCTAAACCACCAAGTCAACCAAGAACAATAAGAAAAACAACATGTTACCTGAAAAATATTCAAACCCGATCACATAATCCAATGTGATCTAGAAAAATGAATATGACATGATCAAGAAACACGAAATACCACAACATCAATAGGAACACCTCTGTCGCATAAATAAAACTCATCTCTACATTGTTCATTAGGAGCACTAATCCATAGCCACTGTCATAAAAGGAAAATAGATTGCCAACATCAAAATCATGAACCATTCAAGGTGAGGACACACATCCATGTCCTGAACTCACCACCAAGTTAGCAACAAAGAATATTGCCAAACCAATCCATGTCGATCCAATAACTAAAACACTATCTCTGACAAAATAACCAAAATAGCAGTCTCTGATAAATCCTTCACATCTCACTCAAACCAACATTTGAGCCTCTGTAAGTTGACATAGATCAACTATAGAAATCAATTAAACTCTTTGTTCCCTCACAACATCTGATATTAAATATAGTAGCCATACCAAAATAATCACCTCACTGAACATCTTAGGAACATTGTCTTCGATAGTAGGAATATGTTGACATCAATGAAAAAACATTAATGCCAACACATATATGCAAAATATGAATAATATCTCAAAAACCTAAAATATAATTAAGTTTCCATAAAAAAATCAAGTGGGTGGAGGTAATGAATCAACTATCCAGCGCCAAAGGTAAGCTCTTTCCACTGCATCATTAGGAGCATAAATATTAATTATTCCAAAAGCATGATTGTCAATTTACATAAGGACCCAAACCAATCTATGCATGGGGTCCTCACTATGACTAACAATAACATCTTTCTAACATGTAAAAAGAAGGGTAACCACCCTCCATGACCAACTTCATGGTTGGAAGGAAAATCCAAACTATTTGGCCAAATTATATGACATGTCGTAGTGAGAAAAAATGCAATTATCTTAACCTCTTAGAGGCAAAAACACCAGTCTAAGGAAACTTATGACAAAAATATCACACTAAATATTTACATGAGAGGTCTGTGAGACCTTGAACATTCCCAGAGATGAAATTCATTCTAAACCATCATTCATGGTTTCCTCGTTATGAAGACAGGAGAAATTGGTGTGCAAAAAATCAAAATCTGTGTGGAAAATAGGATAAATATCCCCTAGGATCACCTGTCTTTTTCCAGGCCCAACTTCTTCAATATAATCCCTCCTAGGAGGGCTACAAGAATGACGCAAGGAAGTCAAAGCACCATAAACCAAAGAAGTTAGCTAGGGAGTGCAAACTCCTGGTGAGCATGAAAAAAATTCATTCTGGTTTTTGGGAAGAGACCCATTGGCTAGTGATAAAGTTCCCTAAGAAGAAGGGTTTGAATTCCCATGTGGGGAAGAAACACTCTTTGAGTCCTTAGAAGGCATGTAATCCTTGGGTGGCGAAGTAGAGGAAGGTGAATCCTGCTTAGGCTGAAGATACAATGTGTGCTTTCCTTTACGGATGACAATTGTCCAAATAGAATCCACCTTAGGGGTTTCTAGATCTCAAGATGCAATAGTCTCCTTGAGAGGAGATTTAGTCCTAGGAGCTTCTAGAGGGCAATCCTTAATCTTATTCTCTGTAGACTAAAAATGGAAACATGTATTGGTCAAATTCAAATACAAGACTTACTGAGAGAAACACTACCCACTAGCCTGAATACCAATGGCTTCCTTAAGTTCCTTAGCAAGATCAATTTCCACATAAACCCTCTTTTGAGGGAGGGGATGGAACAAACATTTTGGCTCCATACAAACTACCCCACCAAGGGTCTGAGAAATATTTTACAGAAATGGCCAACATAGAAAAGGAAGACCAGAAACTCAATCCAAATAGGGACCTTAAGCTTCTTCTCCTCAGAGAAGGAGAAGTCCCAAGACCAAGGTTGGAAAACTAGGACAGACAAATGGACAAACTAGGGGTCATTTTTTAGGACACCCTCTAAATGAGATGGGTTCTCAAAATGGAACAATAAAAATCCTTTGGTCCAATTTTGTATGCCATCTAGGTGGACCCAATGAGGGGTCCATGCCTTGGTGACCCATTCTCGTAGCACACTTTAAGAAGGAACACGACCAACAAAATATCCAATCAAAGTAAATTTTTTAAGCCAATTACATGCATTATCAAAATCTTTCATTGGAAAAACCACATCATGGGTAATAGAAGCCTTACCTCGTCAAACACCTTGGAGAAAAACTTGTGAGGAGGCTTTCTCGAAGGAGCCATGATCTCCTAATACCAATACTCTAGCACGAGTAGAAACTATTGTGATAAAGTTGGTCGGAGCCATTAAAAAGTCCTATTGAATTCCCATAGTAAATGCAGTTTGAAACCTATTAGAGAACAGATAGTAAAAAAACCCTAATGACAAACTAGCAAGGAAACACTCTCATGGACTTGCAGAGAATGCCACCACCTAACCTTATCTTTTCATAAAAAAGAAAAAAATAGACATTTGATTGCAACAACTTAAGATATATGTGCAATTTAACATAAACAGTTTTTAAAAGAGTAAAAATGACAACAATAATGATTTACCTAATTAAGGAATTAGGTGATGAAAACTATTAGATAACTAGAGCTTTATCCTTTTTTATATTTTTATTTGTAACAGAGTGCACATTTTCACTAAAATGTCCAAATTTTTAATGAATAAGGTTATTTAACTTTTAATTAAAATGAAATATCTAATAGTATAATATATGTAAATGAGTTGGGTGGTAAAAAAGAATATCACAAAGTCTAAACATGACCAAATCCAAATGAAATATGATAATTCAAAGGCCCAAGGCCAAACATAACATTAAAAACTAAGAAGCTAATGCAATACTAGAAGGATATAGATCTTTATCATCAAGTTATTTGCAAAAATCACAAGGATAAGGGTTATCTAAAGACATGGAAACATAAATGCAATAAATCATATGTATTTCTAAAACTATCTCCATCCTCCTAGATGAGCTTAAAATAAAATTCAGCCTAATTTTAATTGATTTTTTCTTGATAGTGATATCGATAGCTCACTGGAAAACCCAATATAACAATGACAATATGATCACAAAATAGTAGCATGTGTTTGATTAATTTTCTAGATTCACTTGATTGATGTGTTGTTTAGGTCTCGATAGAGGGTGAGGGCCTCTAGTTATATCATTCTCAATAGGCAAAATGAAGGGCTAGGATAGGTTGATGATCTATAGCCAAATTCAAATAAGGATAGGGTGAGGCTCAAAGTTGTAATCATGTGACAAGTTTCACATGCTAGATAGGATTTGGGGTTTAAGTTTAGCTTTAGGGAAACATATTTATGTGAAGGGCTAGGGCTAACACGTTTATTTTGACATATTTAGATAAGATGAAGAGTTAGTTTGACTTTTGGGAAGATGCATAGGTTCGATAAATAAATAATAATTGATGGGATCAAGTGAAGGGGTAAAATAATTAAATAAATAATATTTATTTATTTAAGTATTAGGATTAAATGGGGATAAGAGAAGGGATAAGTAAAAATGATAGCTATTTATTTAATTGATTTATTAGGATAATATGAAATTGGGTGTTTTTAGGGATGGACATATTTAGGTGTCTATATTTTGACCCTCTTTGAGATGGTGTTGTATCAAAGAGAGGTAATATTGTTTTGAATGATATAATATAGTGGGTAGGAATATAATGGGACTAGTAGAATGATGTCCTAGTCATCAGAAAGATGAGTAATAATGATAAATAATTAATGGGATAATTCCCTTTGAGATGACATACATATATATTAAGGAAACAAAGACATGCTCTCAAAATGGAAGGGAGACATGAGGGATAAGAACATAAGTGGATGAAATGGACTATAATGGGATGGAAGGGGAGATGCATGGGATATGAAGAGATGAGATGATGTATGCAATGAGAAATTGGTTATGTCAATATATGGAGAGAAATCGTAAGTTTTGATATAGAAATGGAAACTATGCACCAAGATATGTAGAACCAAGGTGACAAGGTAACCTTTGTATGGATGTAACACACAAACAAAAGGGTTTTCCTTGTTCATACTAAAAACCACTAAACCTTATCAAAATATGTGAGAAAAACATTAGATCATGATAGTCCTAGTGCACAAAAGGTACTAAATGACCTATTATGCAAAGGATGAATGACCATTCTAGAATTTTTTCCAACATATTGTAATGGCACAAATTTGTACCCTGGTGTAAATTGCCATTAGGTATTACCCCTACCTTAGTATCAGACTCAAAAATCAACATCATCCACCCATGCTCACTCACCTAGCCTTGTCATCACCTGCTTTGAATCCCGACCACATGACCTAGATGAGATAGGACACGTGCATGTCATGGATAAAAAGTTGCAACCACATTTTCTCAATTAGGCTTATCAAGTATAGTTACATCGAACTCTTGTAATAAAAGAAACCATCTAATAACTCGACCATTTATAATAGGTTTATTCATTAAGAAACAAATGGCTGAATGATCTATGTGGAAAAACACTTTATAACTAGTAATGTAATGATGAAATTTATTAATTGCATACACAACAACTAAAAACTCTTTTTCAGTTACAGTATAGTTTACCTCGGCACCTGTGAAGTTCTTGGTGATGTAGTAGATGGAATAGAAGACATTATCTTTTTTTTTCTTAGCATAACTCCCATGGAAGAATCAAAGGCATCAGTATGGATATGGAGAGGTAACTCCCAATTTGGACCTCTAAGGATAGGTGTGGTTACAAGTTTTTTCTTTATGGTCTCAAAGGCTTCTTGATACTCATGTGTCCAAGAGACGGAAACATCCTTAGCTAATAAAGACAATAAGGGAGAGGCAATCTTGCTGAAAGTTTGCATAAACCTCCGGTAATATCCAGCATGACAAAGAAAACTACAAACATTCTTTTGGCTAGATGGTGTAGACAAGTCTTGAATAATTTGCATCTTTTTAGGGTCCAACTAAATACCTTTAGAAGAGATGTAATATCCCAACACAATTCCCTCTGTCATAAGTGTGTGTGGTAAAATCTGAGATAAGAATCTACAACCAAACACTTCAATAAACCATTACATCAAGGGGTTAGCAAAACATGAGATTTAAAGCACTAAACTAAAAACCCTTGAAATTGGCCTATTGTTTCCTAGTTGAAGCGACTATGACTCTCATAGTTGTCCATCAGATTGAACATAGAGACATCGGTGACTTGAATACATCAAAATGGAAGATTGAATGCAAGATGGATCAAGATGCATAGACTTGCATACTTTGCTCTTGAAGGCATAAACATGAAAATGCATGAACTAAAAAGCTAAATGCATAACATTGTGAGGAAATAAAACTAAGATACAAGATTAAACTATAAAATCAGAAGAAAAATGCATCTATATTAAGCTAAGAATGAAACTAGAATGCCATCTAAACTAAGAAATGAAGCTAACAATGCAAGAATACTACTAATGAGAACAAGATGACTATGAATGCACTAAGAACTCTAAAATTAAAATAGCATAATAAATTTACTCCAAATCTTCTTGTTATGAATGAGCAAAGGGAGCTATCTCTTTTATAAGAGATTCCAAGGAATGAGTGGTTGAGATTAAGAGGAAAAAGAAATTGATCAATGGTGGAGATGTAATTCCTTGCAATCCATGTGAGATGATAAAGTGATTTGGATTGGTCAACTTTGTGGAGAATAAGACAAACTTGGTAATTTCTCCCTTTTATTTATTTGATTTGATTTTTGAGTGCACACCCATGTGTGAATGGGTTCACTTTTTGATTTAAAAGGAACTTAAGACTTTTTGATTTTATCCCAATGTTTTATGCTTTTTGGGTTTAGGCTTTGATGTTTGATTATTTGATTCAGCAAGTTAGGATTAAAATTATATAAGCAAGTTTGATTAAATGCTCAATAATTTAGAGTCTAGCAATATTATCTTAGATTTAGAATTCATTAAGACCAAATATTTGAGAAATAGGGATCATGGGTTTGCTAGACCATTTTTGGGTGATTACAATAAGGATGTGGCATTTTTCATGGCTTAAAGATAGATTAGTACCTAGATCGCTTAAGCACCCTTTCTTAGTTTTTTTTCCCTCTTCATAAGTATTACCATGAACAATAAAATCATCCATATAAAATTCAACACAAACATTAACAAGGTCAGAAAAATGCTTAACACTGTACTCTAGAAGGTAGCAGGGGTATTGCACAGCCCAAAAGGTAGAGCATTATAGGCGAAGGTACCCCATGGACATGTGAAGGTGGTCTTGTCCTAATCCTCTAGTACCATGTGAATCTATTTGTAACCACTAAATCCATCCAACAAAGAGAATAATTTCTTTCCTACAAGAGTATCCAGTACTTGGTCAATAAATGACAATGAAAAATGATCCTTTTTAGTTGCTTTGTTAAGAGCTCTATAATCAACACAAATCCACCATTTACCATTTTTATTTGGGACCACAACTAGAGGATAAACCCATTAACCATCTGAGATAGGATATATGCAACTAATAATTAATAATTTGTGTAACTCCTCTTTGACTATTTCACACAAATCGGGATTAAGTCTCCGTTGTGGTTCTTTGAGTAGATGAATCCCTTCTTCTATGTAGATATGGTGTGTGCACGTGTCTAGATGGATGCCACGCATGTCTTGGTATTCCCAATCAAATGAATCTTTTTTAGCTTTAAGCATGGCAATAATTTCTTGGACTTTTTCAGGGCTTAAATGTGGATTGATGTTAAGTGTCTGACCTTGTAAGATTTCCATGGGTTTTGATTGTGTTGGTGAATCAAGGGCTAGTACCTTTGAATGACTAGGACTCTCTAAAGATAATAATGGGTTGTATAAACATTGGTGAGGTAATAACTGAGGTAATGTTAAAAAATGTTGAATAGACCGAGAGCTACCTACCAAGGGAAAATTTCCAAAAGGACAACTAGTATTCATACTTAAAGGAAGCACCCAATTTTCTAGAATGTCATTTGATTCATACTTGTTCTTAAGGAAATCAAAAAGAACAATATCTTTAGTAGGGTCATCAAGGTCCTGGATTTGATCAATTTTCAAGACTGGTAGTGACTCTTCTAGGTCACTGTCAATCATGATTGGACCTTCTATCTCTAAAAAAGCTTGTGTTGGTGGATAAAATGTTAATTGTTTTATCTTCTTTCCATTAGAAATAACCATGTTACCTGATTGACAATTAATGAAATCATTGGCAGTTGCTAACCAAGGTCATCCCAAGATTAAGGGGCATCCCCCCAGATTAACTTTAGGCTGCAATATCATAAAATCAGTAGGATAATCTCATGAATTAATATAAAGTATAACATTCTCAATAACTCCCTTGCGCTTGACCAATGAACAATATTCCATTTGAAGGACTGTAGACATGGTTCTAAGTCCTTCAAGTGATCATTTTTCCTTTGTCTCATTAGTCATTACATTAATTGCAACGCCTAAATCTACAACGGTGTTGGGAATAGTGACCTTACCAATACTTACCTAGATGACTGGACTTCCCAGATTTAAATATTTGGGAATGGTTAAGTTTCTGAGCATGAGATCTAGCAGTTGTCCAATAACTTGGATGGTCTTTGGATCATCCTTCTTCTTCTTATTTTCTGTACATAACTCTCAAACCATCTTGTTGTATAATGGAATATCCTTTATGGCCTGCAACAAATGAATCTTAATATTAACATTAAGAATCTCATTTACAAGATCAAATTCATTTTGTGAGGTTTCCTTTTGTATAGGTTTTGAAAGAAATCGGTCATGAAATGGGGATTCTTTTTTTGGATCCTCCTCGGGTTCTTCATTCACTTCTGTGATAGTAGGGCCTTGGAGGGATTTTCCTAACCTTATTTGTACTCCTTCAAGTTGCACTATATTGATGGGATAAGTAGGGTAACCTGTCACCTCATTATTATATACGGGTTGTGTTGCCTTATTTTTAGGATTGGGGTTTGGCTGTGTTGGCATTGATGTGGGTTTTGGTGGTTGAGGTGAGTTGATTTGTGGATTGGAAGATGATGGTATGGGAAGAAGAAATTTTTGTGATTGTTGGTAGGGACTAATTAAAGGTGGAGATGGAAATGGAGCTTGTGGGGGATATGGTTGTGGATATGGTGAAGGTTCTGGTGGTTGTGGAATTCATGTCTTCTGTTATGACCGTGTAGCATATTATTGTTGTTGTTGTGGCCATTGAGGGTAAGGTGTAGGTGTTGGAAATACAATAATGGGAAAGCAAGATACTGAGAGGGGGGGTGAATCAGATCTTCAAATTTAAACACTTAAAACAAACTAATCCACATTCTTACATATATGAATCTAATGTAATCTCAGATAGCATCCACACAATGAAATAAATAACACATAACACAAGAACTTGGTAACCCAGAAACCCAAATAGGTAAAACTGGGGTGGGTATGACACCCACAAAATTCTCCACTACTGCAGTAATAAAGTGTGCATGTTAAGGCTACAAATGTTGATTACAAAATGTAATCTACCCTGTTAAAGGTCTGCCCAGTTAAGAGCTAAAGATCATTACAATCTACCCTGTGAAAGGATTTGAACTTACAATAAAGTAAGCACTTTGTTAGGAGATTAAGAAAGGTCTGCTAGAACCACTTTGTTAAGAGATTTTCACCTAATATAATGATTAGAATGTCTCAAGTATTGATCCTTCGTTATGCACTCTAATGCTGATGATGGATCTCCTCTTTCCAGTACCTTCTATGATCTCATAATCTAATATAACTTTACTCTGTTGTTCACTGTGTTGTCACTCTGCTTGATCTCTGCTTCTTAACAAAATAACCCTCTATCCATTTCAATTCAAAATGTAGTCACCACACACTTCGTCTACTCTCTCCTTACACACACAAAATAGGGTTTAGAAGCAATCTAATATATCTGTTTAAGTCTGATAGCGAGATCTAGATCAACGATCAAGATCTGATACCCATACCTTGATGGTATTACAATTAATGTTTACAATAGATCATGCATAGGATAAAACAATTAAATGTATAACTAACTCTGTAGAAGAATATTAAATGCATACATAAGTCAGCCCAAAAATCTTATACAAGTTGGCCAGATCACTTATCCTCAAAGTTTGAATCATTCTAGACATGTATACAAAAACTGTTCTGCTTGGCACTTGACTTCTCTATCGCTCGGTACTTAACATCTATGTGTCCTACTCAGCTCAGAAATGTAACTTGGCTCAAAAATGTAACTAGGCAAACTGAAAACTGCTCGACAATGTTGCTCGACCTTGCATAGTTTTAGCTCGGCCACAGCGATAGCCAACTAAAACTGCCTAAGTGAATGACTAAGTGTTGGTCACTAATCATCAACAGAACTTAGAGATTAACAATCTCCCCCTTTGATATTAGTGGCAAAAACACACTTATCATTACTTCCGTTCATTTCATCAAAATTTTGCCTAAGTATACTAAGTACTCCCCCTAGGAATATACTCAGAAATAATCCATACAAAAAGTTTACATGCCTTCAAAAAATTTATATACAAGTGTACCTGTTCTGTACTGATTTATCATACTGTATCCTTTCCAACTTCCTTACCAATTTCCCCCTTGTTTTTTTCACTGATTGCTGGTGGGGTTAAGTTGTACTTATCCAAAAAAAATTATGAAGCTATAGGGTGGATTCAAATGTAGTATCCCAGATTTCCTTAGCAATCTTCATAACTTCCAATTTTATTTCTAGCTCGGCAGCTAGACTCACTAAACTTTCTGCAGTTGATAGATTGCATTGCTCTATGATAACTCCTTTGCAATTGAAAGTTCCTTCTGTATTACCTCCAAGTGAGGCAAGAGGCTTGTTTGAATAGTTATCAGTTTGGCCTTTATGCGACCATCTTAAGCCATAAGCTTCGCTATTCTTCGTTGTGCATTTATCAACTTAGTACGATGTAAAGAACTAGAGGTGGTATCTTTACCCAAAGTAGTGCCAGTTGATCTTAAATCTAACTGTAGCTTCTCAACAAGCTGTAGACTATCCTTTGTGAAAAATTCAACATCACATAATTTTATGTACAAATAATAAACATTGGTTGTAACTTTCTCTAAAGTTTCTACAAGAATAGAAATTTCAACCTTTTTTGTGGCAATCTCTTCTGAGATTTTCTCTAGAACTTTGCTCTCAAATCTTCTCCTGGACCATTGTAGAAGCTTTTCATTATTGTCTATGTCCTCATCAGTTACCTTCTATACAATTTTAACTAACTGATCAATAATTGGAGCTTGAGGCATTTCATCCTCTAAGTCAAAAGCCTTTGCAAATATGTCTTTGATGTCATGCAACACCTGCTTTTGCTTTTGTTCTATCTTCATCTCTTCTTGTCTATTCTTCCTCTTAATTAATTCCTGAAGAGTCCCTATTTGTTCAAAAGATAATTCATTGGTATCCCATTGTGGAATCACAATGACCTCATCTAATGTTACATCTAGAGTTTGAGACTTCTTCTTCAGAACTTTCTTTTTCTTCAACTCTGGTGAACTTATGCTCGGTAGCATAATACCTTTTCCTTTGATAGTGTCAATGTCCATTGCCTCTTTTAATTCTGTCAATATGGTCTGGGGGTTTGGCATACTCCCAGTTTTAGGACCAGTGGGAGTGGATGATGCAGAGTGTGGTAGATCAACCAACACTTGCATTGCCTCTTCTTCCTTAGGCTAATCAATAGTATCCATTATCACTACTCCACTATCTAAAACTATTTTCACAACCTCTAAAATAGGTGGATTCTGTGAAGTTACCTCTTCTGCATTTGTTTGTTGTTTCTCTTCACCTTTCTGATCATTGACAACTTCAATTATCTCATCAGATGTTGTGGTCTTTCCTTCTTCAGTATCAGTTGCCTTAATAGGTGAATTGGCGTATTTACCACACAACATATCTTGTTCCTCAGCATTCAAATTGCTTGGATCATCAACTATAAAATCTATAGGACTATCTGCAGTCAAATCAATAGAATTATTTGAGTCTAATGCACCTTTGGTCTTGTCCTGTTCTATGGCAATTTGATCTTGAGTCATCTTTGGCTCAGGGGTAGTCTTCACTTCAACTTCTTTTGTCTTTTACTCAGATGTCCCCTCACCAGATTTCTTATCTTTTGGAACGGCCAGTCTAAAGATTTCCTTCCAAATCCTTGTGCTTTCTTGTACTACACCTTCAATATCATTTTTCAAAATAGCATAGCATCTGAGTTTAGGAACAAACCTATTCTTGTAATCCTCAATGAATTTGGCTCTTTGTTTTGAAGTTAACTCAGGTATTACCTTGGCTAGAGCTCCTTCCCTGATTTTTCTCTCTGTGGCAAGTGCAAATTCCCATTTTCTTGACAGAAAATCATATATTTCATTTGGCACATGATTTCCTATCTTTGTAGGAGTTAACTTGAAAGTACTCATCATATCCATGAGTGCTTCCTAAACTTTGTGCCTATCCACATTATTCAATTTCTCATACTTAATGAACTTAAAAGTTGCTAACCCTGCTGAATTCCTCAAAGTCTCACATACCTCATCAATACTAGCTGGTTTCTTGAATTATGTTGTAGGTATGTTGTTGGGTTTATCAATTTATGTCTTTTCCTCATCATTATCTATCCCCAAATTTAGTCTCCTTATTGGTCTCTTTGCTAGCTTACTCGGCTCAGCCTTAGGAGCAACCTTAGCTTCCTTTCCAGAACTTATTTCTGCAACTTTCCTCTTACCATACACTTTTGTTTGTACTTCTACTAGAGAAAAAATAGTAGATGCTCTAGTCCTCAGACGATTAGCTGCAGGAGGTGTAACCTTAGGATTGGCTTTGCTCGGCTTGGTTACTATGACAATTGATGGTATTTTACCCTTAGCTTTCTTAGTGACTTCTTCTGATGCACTCACTTCCTTTTCTGTAGATATATCCTCACCTTGTCTAGTGGTCAGGCCTAAAGGTGCATCCTCAGGTTCTTCACCACTACCTAAACAAACCATTTTCTTCAAATTTTTCACAATCTTCTTTCTTTTCCTTTCCATAGTTCCCTCATTCAAGCTTCTAGAAATTTTAGCTTTAGCTTCATCAAAATTTCCAAATCTCTCTACTATAGTATCAATTTCCTTGGCTAGGAGTGCAATGATGGCAGCTGATGCTTCATCAATGTTAATTTCATATGGAAATGGTTCTAAGCATGTTATCCTAGGTGCCACAGCCTGGATATAAGTGTTATCCATATCAACTAGAAAATAAATTTCTTCACAGTGCTTCTCCACTAGTGACTTAGGAATCCTAGTCCTTAATCTCATTCTCTTCTTGAATTCTACAAAATAGCTCCCCATAATGCTATTGAAATTACTTCCTAGTTTCTTAATACATTCACTAATCTGAACTCTAACACGATCGAACATCATGGATCATAAGTACCTTGGGTGGAATGGATGAGAGGGCTCCCATTAAATCACTTTGAATTGAACTTTTAGGAATGGCTCAAAAGTTGAGAGGTTCACATTCATCACTCCGTACTAACTAAATTTGTTGTTGTTCTCCCTCCATACTCTTAGCTAGTGTGGAAGAACTTGCATCCATAATCTTGAAATTAGGGTTCGAAAGATGAAAAATAGAGTACCTCAGTAAGTAATGCTTTGCACTATTCACCTTAGGATTGTCGACGACACGCTGATGAAATCTTTGACGCTAACTTCGTTAAGATCAATTCTGCAAATTACTTCAATCACTCCGTAAATAGTAAAAATTACAAGGTAAAAATGAAGTTCCAACTGTTCATCCTTTATAGACTTTGAAAGGTCAAGGTAGGTAAGCAATGAATGTTCTGCCCATTGAGTTAGTGCAAGCTAGCTGTCCTCAACTTTAACACAACTTGCATCACACTTGGCTTACTAAACTTGGCCATCATAAAACTTACTCGACCAACAAAACTCAGCACTCACTAAAGAACTCAGCCTTAGTGTCCATGATTAGTGCTCGGCACCTATAGTGCAATTGGCTCAACTCGACATTTATCTTCAAAATATGTCCTGGTGCATCTTAACATATGCAAATATGGACTTTGGTACATTTCATGTTAGGAACTGATGTAAGATAAGAATTTTAGATGCAGTTCCTTACATACCTCTTTTTCTTAGTTGGAGATGATGTGAGCACCTGATCCATTGAATTGGGTGACCTCGGCTTCACTAGCCTCACTATTGCATGGTTCAGACTTATTAACCCATGTCTTGTTCATCTGTTCTCTAATTTTCTCAACGGTAGGAGCAAGTACCCTATTCTTGCAATCTTTCCTTGTATGACCAATTTTCAGACAACTGTGACAAACTAGGCTTCCATTCATCCAACTTTTAGAATTTCCTCTGAAATGTGTCCTTATGTAGTTTTCTAGAACATGTCCATACTCACCACAATAATGAAAACTATGCCATGTATTGTAATCCCACTTGTAATTATTGCCTTTTCTTGGTGATTTCTCTTGTACCTTTGATGTCCACTACTGTTTACCTTTAGATCTGCAATCTTGTGCTCTATGAACATATTTGTGACAGTTATAGCAATTACCATTGAGTCTAGGTGTTTTTCTTGCCTTTGTCTTACATTCACATGCTTGATGTCCAAACTTATTACAGTGAAATCTGTAACCATTAAAGTTAGTTTTCGTATTGGACTTACCATTCTTGCTTCGGCAAATGTTTATTGTATGACCTAGTTTCCCACAGTGGTGGCAAATAGGTTTGTTTTTTCTTGGCCTTGCATACCTTCTTTCACCTGTCTTAGATGATTCTCCTTCTTCAATGGTTGTATGTTGTTCAGTGTGACCTAATCTAGAAGAATCTTTAGGTCTACTTGATGCTTCCACTAGTTGTTCAAAGTACCTCATAGCTGCATTGGGATCATTCACTCTATTATTAATTTCTTTCTCAGATCTCAATTCATCATTCAATTGACTGTTCTCAAATCTAAGATTAACAATCTCCAAGTCTTTCCTACTGATCTCCTGATTCACAAGTAGTAGTTGATTTTCCATGTCTACTGGATTGACTGTCATTGTTTGTACATCATGTGTTCTTTCATCAAGTTTGGTAGTCATCATTCTTTTTTCTTCTTCTGCCATAGCCTTTTCATCTTCGGCTTTCTTTTTCTATTCAACAACTTCACACATTCTTATTGATTGGGCTTCTTGTTCCTTTTTCAAGTTTCTGACTTCTTCACATAGTGCACTATTCTTTTCCAGTAGATCTGTTATTGCTGCATCACTCTCAGTAGAATCTCCATTCTAAAATATATTTGTGGTGTCCTCTTCCTGATAATTAGTTTCATTCATTATTTTGGCCAAATATTTCCTTGCAGTCAAGGACTTCTTTAATTCCTGTCTTACTGTCTCAAGCTGTTGTAGTGCTAGCTGAATATCAATCTTTTGATTCTCAATGACTTTACCCATCTTGTAGATCTCCATCTCAAGATCT
>MU225050.1:816130-832743 GCA_018584345.1 Thuja plicata
TAAAGATCATTACAATCTACCCTATGAAAGGATTTGAACTTACAATAAAGTAAGCACTTTGTTAGGAGATTAAGAAAGGTCTGCTAGAACCACTCTATTAAGAGATTTTCACCTGATACAATGATTAGAATGTCTCAAGTATTGATCCTTCGTTATGCACTCTGATGCTGATGACGGATCTCCTCTTTCTAGTACCTTCTATGATCTCATAATTTGATATAACTTTACTCATTTGTTCATTGTGTTGTCACTCTACTTGATCTCTGCTTCTTAAAAAAATAACCCTCTGTGCATTTCACTTCAAAATTTAGTCACCATACACTTCATCTACTCTCTCCTTACACACACAAAATAGGGTTTAGAAGCAATCTAATATATCTATTCAAGTCTGATAGTGAGATCTAGATCAACGATCAAGATCTGATACCCATACCTTGATGGTATTACAATTAATGTTTACAATAGATCATGCATAGGATAAAACAATAAAATGCATAACTAACTCCATAGAAGAATATCAAATGCATACATAAGTTGGCCCAAAAATCTTATACAAGTTGGCCCAAAAATCTTATACAAGTCAGCCAGATCAGTTATCCTTGAAGCTTGAATCATTCCAAACATGTATACAAAAACTGTGCTGCTCGGCACTTGACTTCTTTGTCACTCGGCACTTAACATCTTTGTGTCCTACTCGGCTCAGCAATGTAACTCGGCTTGGAAATGTAACTAGGAAAACTAAAAATTGCTCGGTAATGTTGCTCGGCCTTGCATAGTTTTAGCTCAACCACAGTGATAGCCAACTAAAACTTCCTAAGTGAATGACTAAGTGTTGGTCACTAATCATCAACAGAACTTAGAGATTAACAGTAGGTTATTGTCATCCTCCATACCATGCAGTTTGATTTGGGAAGGGTTATCTTGGTCCTGGGAAATATTCATTGACAAAACTTGGTTTCATGGTTAGTGGTGGAAAAGGATGTCTTGGGGAAATAAAATACATAAGTTCCTAAGCGTATTCTATACTAGCTATTCCTTTGGGAAGAGGTCTTAAGATTGTGCTTTTACTAACCTCTTATAGGGATGAAATGTTTCTCCTATTGTATGGGTAATCCTATTTACCATTCTTTTTATGATATGTGGGACAATATATTGCTAAGGCCTTCTTCTCTTCCTCATGTTTCCGGGGAGTATACAATGTGTCTATTTGTTTCCCCATGTGATTCAACAAATTAGTTTTAAGGTCTTCAATTAGATTACCTATATCATGTTTCATAATACTTGATGCTCCTGCAAAAAGGAACTTACTTGAATGACCTATAATTGAATGTTGAGACCTTGAATAGTTCCTGCAAATATCATAAATATCATCAAAGATTAATTTATAAATGTCACCTTTACCAATTAAATCCAAAGAATTCATTGTGTCATCTCTAATGCAAAAGTATTTTAATAGTGTTAGGAGTTAAATAAGGTCATAAAGATCTTTGTAGACTAAATTTAAAGTGCTCAAGGAAATCTTCAATGGATTCATCTTCCTTTTGAGTCATACAAAAAATCTCATCTCATACTTCCTTTGTCTTACAGTATTCTTGATACTTTGTCAAAAATTCTTCCTTTATTTGTTCTCATGTTCTAATGTCTCGTAAACTCATGAACCATCGTACAGAACATCTTTTAAGGTAGCTGGAAACAATTTTAGCTTCTGATCATTGCTCTAGTAGTCATAATTGTGGCAAAGAACATCAAATTCAAACAAGAACATGTCAGGCTCCTGAATAATCAAGCCTCTAAAAATAGGTAAAGAAGAGTGTGGTATGTTCTTCATGGGGGCATCATCTGCAGGATGAGCTTTAGGAAATTAAAATTTTATGGGATTATTATGTTGTACCAATGCCCTTTCATGTCTAGGTCCATTGTTACCTTTCCTTTCTAGGTCCATTATTACCTTCCCCAAGGTTGCCTCCACCATTGTTATCTCCCATTGTTTCTATTTCCTGAATGATATCCAATGCCCAAGGAGTATAGGAAACTAGGAATGATTTTTCAGGGGGTTTAATACACCGAGACTCAAAGGAATCAACAAATTGTTTGGCTAACTCTGGAGAACTGGTGATAGTAAGTGGGTTGGATGGAATTTTAATAACTAGCTTGTTGCTACCCTTTTCCAACTCAGACTGACTTGGCTTAGTTTTTACTTCCCCAATCAATGGTTTTTTCTCTTTTTGTATTTTTTTGGTTTTACACTACTTGCTAAATCCTTCTTAACAAATCTTCCTTTTCTATCTCTAGTTCTATTCATGCACCTAAATGAATTACTACAGCGCAAACTGAAGTTACTTACCTATGCAAGGTCGATAATTTCTTAGATTTTCTTAAATGTGCACTGGTCCTAACTTAATTCGCTATGGTTTCATGCCTTTAATACCTTCCCCGTCAACAACGCCAAAAATGTTGTGTAAAACTGAGGATTTAAATATGAATGGGTTTCCTCTTATATTTCACTTGGGTATCGGGTCCTTTAGTTCTTTCCTACAAGTGTCAATCTGGGATTTGTAGACTTATGAAGGATATTGTGGTTGTTTACCTAAGGGACGAAGACAGTGAATTAAGTGGAAATGAATACATATGTGGATTGAAGTACACTCTCTAAGGAACACTCTTTAATATTCAAAACCTCCAATCTAAGGAATGAATCAACACTCACTTAAAAGGAATTGGAACACATTTTTTAATCTATGTTTCAGATTGAAGCACACTCTATAAATAAAAATAATCTTAAGTTTTAGTATACTAAAGTTGAACAACAATTGATATTCTCACAATAATCCAATTAATAAAAGATGCAACTAAATCCTTGAATTATGTATTTATGATCACACCCAAAATAACAGCATAGACTTCACACTCTATTTCATAAAATAATTAGAATCCCACAATACTATTTTGGCGACAGGAGTTTCTGTAACCAGATGACATGAGTTATGTAACCTGGTGACAGGAGTCTGCAGAACTCTGGCGACAGAACAATAACTAATCACTTGATATTTTTAATTAATTTTAAGATGTGATTTTCTTTAATGCAGCCCAAAGTATTACAAAATCATGAAGAATAAAAAATTATATTCATGTAGCATATTTACTGCCAAATGTGATGAAATCCACAATATAAATGAAAATCAAATTCTACACACAACCAATTATATTTCAACCAAAACAGTAAATAAAACAAATGAACCTGCAATCGGTGATCAAGGAGTGGGCCCTTATGAACTATAACTGATTGAATGCTTGAATTTGTTAATTTGATGATCACCAAGATGTAGAAAGCTAATGCAAGACATTAAATCAATTAATGTATTGTATTGTCATTGATGTCAACTTGACATAATCTAATTGGTCATATTCACGTTGTCAAAGACTTCAAAGAACCAAAGGAATAATGGTTATGTTATCAATTAATGCATAAAATTTCAGTATACACCAAGTGACAACAGACACCGACGGATAAAGAACCTCGAGAGAAGAGTCATAGTGTAAACCAAGCAAGATACCCAAAAAAGCATTACCGATGAGAAGAACCAAAGAGATACCCGACGGACAGACAACATCGACGAACAGATAGAGATTCTAGAGGACAACTGAAGTTGAGACCCAGAAAACAAGGAGTTAAAACACCAATCATAACTGAAGTTGAGAAATGACAAAAGACTTAGCTGGCAGGAGCTAAACATGGATTTACCTAGTTGATTACATTGTTTTCATCAACAAGTTAAAATCTAGATATAAGATAGAGCTTTAAAGATAGTTTTATTCTAGTTGTCAAGGAGAAATCTAAGGGATAAAACTAAAGAAATCTTTAAAACAAGAATGGAGAGATTTCCATATCATGTCAAGAACAAGAAAGACAAAGACCTAGAAACGGTGAAATCATGTCTATAAGAGAGACGAGCTAATTCATTATGAATTGGTGGGTGAATAGAGAAGAAGCTGCTAAAGAGAATACTAGTGAAGAAAGAATTCTTCATACAGTCCTTATCAAACAAGATAAAGAACAGATCTAACATTTCTACGAACACCAAGCAACAGAGAAATAGCATCACCCAGCAGAAAGAAGTGGAGTAAAGTTATTAAAGAGAAACACTGATCAGAAAGTATTATGAGCTTATAATAGACCTAAAAATCTACAAGTCTAAGTTGTATTTATGAACAGATCATTTAATGTTTCAATTTAAGCATTGGATGAGAAAGTCTCTTGATCAATCAGGACTTAACAATCTTTTCTATATTGAGATACATCCCAAGGAGTATCAAAAATTTTGGTCATAAAGATAGCATAGTGAATTATAGATATCAGGTGACAAACTATTATATTTAAATCCTCTAACAAGGTCACACTTAACAGTGTGTTTGTAACCTTTAACAAGGTTCGATCTTCACCGAGCTCACTTCAGAAGAGTGAAAATTTTGGGTTACCGGTCCCAAGTGGTTTTTCCCTTAACAGGGTTTCCACGTTAAAATTCCATGTGTCAAATGTGTATATGGTTCATTTCTTTGATGTTTTTTCTTTACATGTTACTAAAACAGGATGATCGGTAAACACTAAGTTATTTACTATATTTCGGTAAATACTAGACTACTATTTGTTAAATCTTAAGTAAAAGGATTAACAGTGAACTCCGAGCAGTAGTTACTTGGTAAGATCATGTAAAGGCATACATCTTGTAGGACTGAAGATAACTATAGGTTTATATTTGAGATATATAGTTTTGGTTGGTTTATTGGATTAATTTTTGAGGCCAGTAATTCANTTCACCCACCCCCCCCCCCTCTTAGTTATTCTAACAGGCCCTCCTCCCTAATAGCCAATTGAGTAAAGATTCACACGATAGATAGAAACTTCAAACTTTAGCAGAATATAAGTCTAATATTGATATTATGTTTTTCTGATTACCAAGTCTCTAATGAACATACATATTTATACTTGTCTTTCTAACTATATGCATAACAACGTAGAAATCGTATAACAATTGTTTTTGAGATACATGGCTTAGAATTACTTCGGTGATGCTGAGAATAGTGAAGTGGCCACGGGCCACCATTTTTAGATTAAATAAAAACTAAAAAAATAGCCTTATACTTAACAATCCAACTATATGCTAAAAGAGGGAATAACAAAATTTCAAGATCTTCAACCGTGTTGGAGAAGAAACTTCCACAATCTTCCTTTCATTCATGAAGTGCCCTATTTCACATGAATACCTGAATTAGTTCCATTTTAAAAGGTTAAGTGCTAGAAAGATCGTATTTCTTTATCTCATGCTAATTATCAATTCCTCTATAATAATCATGGAAACTAAGAGGACAATATGGGTAAATGCAATTCAAAATGGCTATAAAACTAGGTAAGTGTATAAGGAAACATAAGGCATGCTTTTCACTCATCACAAGTAATGGTGGTGAGGAAGAAAATTTCCTAAGAGATGGTTAAAATTAGACAACTACACATGACATCTATAACAATGTTTTTGTTAGAGTATGCATATGTGTTCGACATACATTTGTTGCATCATGCACATTTTCTATTGTTGCATAAAATAATTGTGCACAAGCTCAATAATATTCTCATGCAAAATTGAGCACATGTTTGGACATGCATGCTAAGATTAAGTTTGCTTAGTTGATCCTAATTAAGTTCAATCTAGTTGGGCTCCAATTTTATTTTATAACACTAGTTTGGATATCATGCTATGATTTGCATATCTATGCTTTAGTTAGTTTTTTCCTTAATTTTAGGGCTATTGCTTTCAATAAAATCAATTCATTTGTGCATTGTATTTAATGTCATTCAATCCCATTTATAATCCTAATTCATCATTGTGCAATCAGTACAAAATTTTTAGGTTGTGCACATTATCTTTTCTCTAGTTGATTTTGTTAGAGTAATAGTCTATCGGGTTACTAATTTAAATCATTATGATCTAATTAGTAACTTACCTATTCACTCTAGTTTGCTTCAGGTAACCTTAGGCAGTTTCTATTTCTTTAGTTTCCCTTTTAGGGTTTCGGTATCCTTTATAAGGATTCACCGCTTTGTATTTCATAAGGAGATTATTTTGAAAATCATTATTGTTGAATATAGAAGCTTTTTCTGTCAACATGGTTTTCCTGTCTCTGGCCTTTTGGCCGCCATAGCTGCTTTCTCTTCTTCTGTCTTTGGTTCTCTGTAACATTTATGCATGCAGGTTTCTTGGGTTGATTTGCATTTCCTGCAAATCTAATATGGTATCAGAGCTTTCCTACTGGTGGTTGTTCGAGTTTTTTTGAAGCATTCGAGGGTTTGCAGTTCGCTAGGCTTTTTCTGGCTTCTTTGTGTGGATTTAGGGGGGACCTTTGTTTCTGGTCACTTTGGGCCCAAACGGACACTACCATTGTGTCCAGAAGGCCCAAAAACCCCAGAATCCAAATAAGGTTTGTCCATTTTGGACACCGGGGCATCTGGAGAATTTTTTTGGCCTCCTACGGGCCGTACGGACACGGGTTTCGAGAAAAAAATTAAAAAAAACATCATTTTTAAATGTTTTTTATGTGTTTGATTAATGCGCGTAGTTTAAATTCAATCGCGGCACCTCCGGGCAGCCGCCGCCCCACCCGGGCCCGGCCTCCGGCGGTGCGCCCCCTGTTTCTCCAGCCCCCGGCCCTCCTCTCCAGTGCGGCCACCCGGCGCTCCACCCACCGCAGCGGCCCCACCGCCCTTTCTAGCTGCCCGCCGCCCTCCGGCCTTCCCCACCGCTCGGTGTTCTGCAGCCCCCGCCGCCCAAACGCTCCGCGGCCGCCTCCTCTGCGCGCTCAGCCCGGATACACCGCCTCCGCGCCGCTCAACCGCCGACCGGCGGTGTGTTGTTAGCCCCCGCGGGCAGTTTCAGCCCTGGTAGCAGGTCACATGTGTGACCAGGGGCTCCGCCCCAGCCCCTGAGCGCGCCATGCGCCCGGGGGCCCTGTTTTTTTAAGCCCTAGGGGCTTAATTTTTTCTCTAAGGCCCTTTTTGACCCTACCTGACTGTTTTTGTGATATCTTGAGCAGTTCACTTGTTGGTTCTATTGCTTCCTGGTTTGATTGATCAGCTCTTCATACATTTGTCTTCTCTACCTGGTCATGCACTTCAGTGGGGGTTCCAGCAGTTTCTTCTGACAGAGTTTTCAGTTCATGCTTCGGAGATGCTTCCTGCTCTTTCTTGTTCCTTTCTCTGGGACATTTTTTACCTAGATTGAAGGCTTTGTTTCCTTCATCTAGTTTGCTTTCTTGTTTTGGGTACCTGATCAGGCCTTGTTGCCAGGACCCATCTTTCCTGCTTTCTGCAGTAGTTTCCTAGGTTTTGCTTCTCCCTAAGCTTATCTTAAGGGGGGGTGTTAGAGTAATAGTCTATCGGGTTACTAATTTAAATCATTATGATCTAATTAGTAACTTACCTATTCACTCTAGTTTTCTTTAGCTAACCTTAGGCAGTTTATATTTCTTTAGTTTCCCTTTTAGGGTTTCGGTATCCTTTATAAGGATTCACCGCTTTGTATTTCATAAGGAGATTGTTTTGAAAATCATTATTGTTGAATATAGAAGCTTTTTCTGTCAACATGGTTTTCCTGTCTCTGGCCTTTTGGCCACCATAGCTGCTTTCTCTTCTTTTGTCTTTGCTTCTCTATAACAGTTATGCATGCAAGTTTCTTGGGTTGATTCGCATTTCCTGCAAATCTAATAGATTTGTTTCTCCCTAAGGGGAAAAATGTTGATTGAAAGAAGTGGATCATATTTTGTCTTTGAGTGTTCATCATTGGCACAAGAGATACTTCATTATTTGTGGAAATTTTGTCCTCATTTTATCTTTCTTATGAGGGGAGATATCCACTATACTATTGTGCAAGAAGAATTCCTATGGGGTCATATTGAGTCCTCCTTATTTCACTAGTGCATTTATTGTATTTTCTCTCTTTTGGAGAGGAATTTTATCCAACTAGTATTTTATCCTTTTTATCTTTTTGTGAGAGATTGCATTAGCTTTTACATAGTTAGATAATTGGGCCTTGTTATTGAGACTTATTCCTTCTTGCATTTCATGCTTAGAGGTTATTACTTCTCCGTAAGTTTCACTTAATTGGAGGTGTTAGAAGATACATATGTGTTGCACATACATATAGTTGTTGTATCATCCACATTTACTATTGTTGCATAAAATAAGTGTGCACATGTTCAAGAATATTCTCATTCATATTTTACTTGCATAATTGAGCACACACATTCTTAGCTTAAGCTCTCTTAGTTGAGCTTTAGTTGAGCATAATTTATTTCAGTCTAGTTGGCCTCTTGTTTGATTTTTTAGCATTGGTTTGGATATCATGCTCTAGTTTGCATATCAAATATTTAGTTAGATTTTCCCCTAATTTAGGGGTATTTATTTATATAAAATCAATTTTTCTATGCATTTTAGTCATTTCCTTTCAATCCCAATTGTATCTCAATTCATTGTGTTCAAACAATACAAAATTGTCAAGTTGTGAAAATTATCTCGCTCGATCTTGTCTTTGTGACAGGTGGTGTGCTTGCAGATTATTCTTGGCTTGTGGGTTGAGATTATCATCAACTCCTAAATGGTATCATAGCTCAATATTTTCTACTATTATTTTCACCATGGTACTTTTTCAAGGTGTTATCAAAGTGTTTTTCATTGTTGGACGGATTATTTATCTTTATTTTATTTTATTTTTTGACTTTTTCTTCTTTGTGATTGTACCATCTCAAATTGTAAGCACCTATAATTAGATGCACAATCATTTTGGTGTTCTTGAGATTTCATTTTTGTTATGCTTGATCCAACCTCGCACCGCATACATTTTCAGCTTTCTTTTTTTCTTCCTTCTTCTCAAACCAAATTTCATTCTCTTTTTGTGGGAAGAGGGTGCCTGTGTCATCCTCTTCTAAGGAAGAGAATTCTCAGGCCATCCTCTTGTTGGAATGTGTCATTTTTTTATTTTTTTTTGTTGTCATTAATGGTTTTCATTGATGTCAACATGTCTTGGTTAATTGGATGAGGTTATTTTCTATGCTTTGGTGATTCGGTATTGGTGTGCTCCAAATGTTGTGCTATATTGATCTATATTTGGCCATGTTTTTTTTGGTCTCATTCATGTTGTAATAAAATAATATACTTTATTTTGGGTCTAGACTGATCTGGATATTGGTTAGTGTGTTTTGACAACATGGTATGCATTGTAATATGTAAATTCTATTCTTTGGATTTGGATATTATGGTAATTTGGGTAGTGTGTTGTTTTGAGCAAGGAGGTTTTGTGTAGTCCATGTTTCATTCCTTGCCACCTTGGGAATTTTTTGTGGTGACCTATTTAAAATTATATTTTCCTACTTAGAAGATTGAGAATTAAAAATTTTCTTGGATGACCTGGATGATTATGGAGACATGGAATGATATAAGTAAAAGGTGTTCTTGTTTGATGTGTGATATAGATGTGATGTGATGTGATGTGAACCTAAAATGATAAATATAGATATTGTGAAGTATGTGAAAGTGTGCAATAGAAGGAAGAAGATCGTAGAATTATTTTATTTTTGCAGTTGGTGACAGTTATTCCAGTGGTGGATTTGCTTTTCACTATTTCTTCTTTCGACAATGGGCCATCTTTTAGTTGTCATAGTTGGGCTTTATATTTTGGGTTGTGAGCCCTACCTACAGTGATCCTACCTGTAGTGAGCATCTTGGTAGTGATCCTTCATTGTAAAAATCACCTTAACAAGTGTTTCATAATTGAGAACCAGCATTCTCATGGTTTTTCTCATCTTGGGTTTTCCACATAAATTTGGCGTTCTTATGTGCTTTCACGTTCATATATGTTTTAAACTATCTGATTGAGTTAAGGTTTCTTTAGATTAATTAAGTTAAAGAAAAATGTTTTATGATAACTGACTCACCCCTCCCCTCTCCGTTATCCAGACTATTCAATGCATCTTCCCTTTTTTTCTTGAAATTTTGAATTAGAGGCCCATCTGTTTGATTTAGCAAGATTTCTAAATTCCTGATGACCTCCTTTCAGTTTTGAGCTCCAAAAACTTGTGCGAGGTATAAAAGATACGTATCTCTTCATTTTGGTAGCCATGATCAAGATTTTAAAGCACTCACAAGATTTGAAGACAAGAATTCAAGGATTCAAAATCAAGAATTTATTCCAAGCAATATTTGAAGCATGAAAAGCATCTTTAAAGGAAATCTTCTCTACTGTAGAAATCTTATCTTCCATGATGGTTGTAGACTCCTACACTACTAGCCTTAAAACACCTCATGTGTTTTTCCTTCAGTCACATTGTCATGCGGGGTGCATTTGTAACAAAAAATTTCTCGATGGTGGATGATGTGTGTCATCCCATCAAAGTCTCTAGCCGCTCTATGGAGGATTCCTTCTCTCCAAATTATGCGCACTCACCACGTGTCCTTTTGGACACCCGGGCTCAACAAGGGCCTTGTCGATACATAATCAGGGAATATTCTTTCCCATAAGGTTTTCACAACTAACAACTTTCTAGACAGATGTTATCTTCACATCATTCAAATTGACATGTGCAATCATGGTATCTCTGATCAAGCCACCACGATTTTTCTTTTTAGCCCAGCTGGAAGAAATGTTGTGATTATCCAATTAAAGAAAAACATTTGTCTACAACACAATGAATTGAGTGATCCATGTCAATCAGCATGCTGATCAATTATAACAAAATTATAATCATTTTGTGACCATGTCGACCAAGGGTTGTTCTATAAAGCCCCAATGACTTGTATTTTAAAAGAGGTTGGAAATATTGAAATCTGTTCAATTGGTGAGGAAATAGACTATATTATTTGTATAGGTTTTACTTTTCTATGAACAAGACCCTGTGGCCTATCGACTAGGGGTGATTACAGTAGCATTGATTTTCTAGGGCATTATCTCTTGCCTTGGCATGCTTTCTCTTAATAAATAATGGGGACTATGTACTCAGTGTATTTTCCTTTTTATTAATCATTTTTTCATGTGTTGAAATATTATAGGTTTGGCCCAGTTTGTTTATAATTTTTATAGCCTTCTCCTCAAGAATAGGGTTTTTAGGAAGTGTCATGTTTTCTTTTGACCCTTATAAGAACTATTTATGTTTGTTGATAAATAGGGTCTTATACCATGTCTCTTGTTGAGGAGACTTGCACTTTATTTAGGAGCAATGTGCCTTAATTTGGATCCTTGTAGATGTTTCCCATGACTGGATATGAATGTGTGAGCCCTACGTCTGATGACTTTGGCTTCTTGTTCTCCTGCCAAAAATGAAGAGAATGTGGTGCACCATGTTGTGAGTGGATGAAGGCATAAAACTCTAACTGGAACAATCAAACCCCTGAAAATACCATCTGACAAATTCTTATCTCATCTAACAAAGCTTTTATCTAGTGCTTTTCCTCCCCTTAGCTTAGGTTGTTTGTTTAATTTTTCTATCTTCCTTTTCCTCAAACACCACCCATGAAGAAACGACTTCTAAAATCCCAGAGGCTTTTTTGTAGGGCGCACCCTGTCCCACCCCTATAGAACTTCCAGACTACCCTTATTTTGGTGTGATACCAAAAAAGGGGATCAACAATGGACAAGTAGAGGATACATCAATAAAGAAAGAAGATCCTTAATCCATCTATATTCATCTATCCATCCTTCAAGGCAAGAGTCAATCAAGCATAACAACATTAGATATCGTTGAGGAGTATTTCATGATCTATGCATTTGTGAAGGGAATCCTTGATTCTTTTCTACATTCCAAGGTTCAAAGAGTACATACAAGTACATTCAAGCAACATACACACATATTTGTAGAGATCACAATCTCAATATTAGTTATAATGGAGGTATATACATTTACAAGTAGATCTAATATTTACTTTACATTTACAGGCTTTCTTTTCATGCAATTTCTTTTCTATTTAAGGTTGATTCCTCAACCAATGTTTGACTATGGTTAACCCCTTTCTACACAACTGTTTCCCCATTTTTCTATGTGCAGGAATAGGTGGCATTCATGCTAGCTTGGATATGGACAGTCTAAGACCTAACAAATAGTCTACAACTGAGTTTAGTCAAAACCATAGAGAACACGATGCCTTAGGCGACCTCTTCCTTGGAATAGGATTCCCCAGGTGACCTCTTCCCTACAAAATAAAATCAAATTAAGATCTTTGGTTAGTGGCCTATTCTTCAATTTATGTTTTTGCTACATGTATAGAATTGTATATTTTTTGTTTGACAGTGTGCACAAAAAGTCAATAATTTCCTCTATTTTGTCTTAGTTTTAATATCTCCCTATCAATTATCCATATTAGTGAAGGAACCTAGATACCAATTCAGTGCTTGGACCATTCTAAGCCTATTGGGTTATCTCTCCTTCCTAATGTATAATAGGAAATAAGATATGATTGATCCCCCATCCATCTACATTGTTCCTTCATTTTTCTTATTGTACATTGATATTTTTTTATTTTTTTAGCAAGCAGGATATGATGATGTTGATCTTGATGTAGAATGTTTTTTTTTAAATTTTCTGCAATCTTAGACAATTTGATGTGAGTGGGATTAGGTGTAATATCTAATCTATGTACTATTGATATTGTCATGCATTTCACGTAAAGGGGATTGGGAAACCTTTGTATCAAAGAACTTAGAGAGGATGTCATCAAAGGCACATCAACATGATATATCATCAATGGATATGAATCAAGAAGATGGATGAGTGGAGTTTTGGAATGGTCTAATGTGGATGAGGTAGTATAAGTATTAAAATATGTGAATGATGAAGAATTAGAACCAACAAGTTTGCATTCTCAATTTATCATTTTTGTAATTTTTGCAAATGCCTCACTACAATATTTGGGGTCAAATTCTGACACCAATTTGTGACAGCGCTACCATTTGTGTGTGATTTTTGTGTTTTTTTTCAAGTGCCCCGATGTTGTCATAATAGCGGTGATACCGTCGTAATTGCGACACTCTATTGATTATAAACTAAAAAAAAAAAGAAAGGCTCATTTGTGATCGAGTTGTGGTCTGCGAGCGGAAGAGGGCCCTAATGATGAGCTTGGTTTTTCCCGGTAACACAACCATGCTCAGCTGCTTGCCGAGGATATGTCACCCATGATTTAGTTCATTGCAAGGTGAGTAAAAATCTCCAACACCCATTTGATTTTGCAAATCCACAGTAATAAGAAACCATTTGATTTTCTTCTATTGTTATGTATTAGGCATTGTGATCGAGCTATGGCATGTGAGCGGAAGAGGGCCCTAATGATGAGCTTGGTTTTTCCCGGTAACACAACCACTCAGCTGCTTGCCGAGGATATGTCGCCCGTGATTTAGTTCATCGCGAGGTGAGTAAAAATCTCCAACACCCATTTGATTTTGCAAATCCGTAGTTATAAGAAACCATTTTATTTTCTTCTATTGTTTTGTATTAGGCATCTCTTTAATATCAGACCCGTTGTGTCTACATATATATACATTTGGCTTCATAAAAGTGAGCGCATATATGCACAAGATATAGGCATGCGTGACAATTATCCTATCCCTCAGAGGATCATAAATCAGCTTGCCCTTGTGGATGTCATGAATCCCTCGAATATCCCTATGAGCATGTATAAATCTCTTTGCTTCACGCTGTCCATGGGATCCCACATCCTCATCAACAAATAATGTATCTCTAGGAGCCCCTTGAAGCCCTAGATATTCATTCCCTTGTTTGGATAAACCCTGGTGATTTGCAATTGGATTGAAGGAAAACCCATTACCAGGGATGTTATTGGGAAAAATTTGGACAAATACAATGTTTTAACAACTCTTAAATACATTTGAGGTGGGACAGTGCACAAGTATTCTATCATTTTAAATAAAAAAGGTTGCGAGGTCCACTGAATGAATTTTATTTAAATAGAAAAGATAGAATACAAAAAATATTATGCAAGCGAATAGTAGCGAGTTCTCTACTCATTGCCTTCACGCCAACATATTTCCCTCATAAATTTCTCTTAAAGATAAAAAGTTTAAAATCTTTCCCAGCTAGTTTGAATTGGTTGTTTTGACAACGTTAATATGTGATGCATAGTTCATGCCAAAGGAGGTCTAGTTTAAGTTATTGGATTTTTCATTCTAAGTACACAAAACAAAGCTCTAGCTTTAGTTTTATCCAATTTATATATCTTAAATTAAACTATGTAAATCAAGCGATGAGTTCTATATTTAAAACTTTAGTTTAGCGGACTCAATTTATGCATGAAAAATAAATTCTATCTTAAATGTTTACTCTTTGAGGCTTTGATCCTTATATAAAGAGTTATCCTTGGTGATAGATATATTATTCTGTTAGTAATATTTCATTGAGGCGGCATTTAAAGAGACAAGATTTGTGCTAGTTTAATTGGTTGGTTTAGAATCACATGTGTAGAGGCATCGGCAATATCAGGAGTTGTACATTACAATGCAATAAGTATAGTGACCTGGTTAAGGGTCGGACCCTGTTAGGAGTCTTTTACAAATAACCCTGTTAGGGGTGCTGGACTCACTGTCCAAAAGCTCACTGCTTGATGGTGAAGGCTACAGCCTTCTGTATAACAGATATGCACTATATCTGATGATGAACTATAGAGTACACCTATTATCTTAATCAGTTCCAGTGTTTTTCTATCTTTCACTTCTTCTTCACATAGACTCTTGATGAATGAACCAACTCTGATAATCTTCGCTATACATCTTTCTTGTCTTTTCGTACCATTCACACTTAGCATTCACAAATGAACTACTATAAGTATCTTCTCCAAATTAGAAGGTCATGTCGGCTCTTAGAAACACTTCAACAACACCTTAGTTGGCTTAACTAAGCACACAAACAATATTAAGTCTGTGCAAGTCAAACTGAACAGATGCGACGCTTCACTGAATCGGCTTCACCAAATCAACTCAAACAACACGATCTTGATGTAATATGATAGGTGCATTTAATGAAATATATTTAACTCATAACTAACCACAAATATACACATGCATGTCCTGAAGATACGCGCAACTCAAGAAACACGTTATATACGTCGGCCCTAAACTGTTACACTTCCAGAACTGTAACTGCCAATAATAGAATTGCATAACTTTACTGAAACATCATATCTGGGTCTACGTGTATGAACATAACATAATAAAATTTTCAACAACATGTATCTATCCACGCAAGTCTTCACATCATCATTCTGATAAGTACATACAGAATTACTACTGTGTATTATATGTTGTCATCAATGACAAATATACAATCAATCAACTGCTCAAAACAAATCTCCAACAATCTCCCCCTTTGACATTGATGGCAACATATGATATCAAAAACATCCTCTGTTCATGGTGTCCTCTTTCTTTTACAATCTTCTCTATATCCTCATTAAAAGATTTCTCTAAACGGCTGCAGTTCCTCTGTCTTTGTTTTTGTTCCATGTATATACTCCCCCAGAGTATATGCTCCCCCTTAGTACATACTCCCCCTTACTATAACTCCCCCTTACTATATACTCCCCCTTTGACATCAATGGCAAAGGGCACCATAGATCTTTAGGTACAGGTACTACTCCAGAAGTAGAGTAGTCAACCATTCATCAGTCACTTAATGACTGATGTACTTGTTGCTTCTTCTAAACAGACTCGGGAGAGGGAATTACTCCCAACTTCTCCCTGAAATACTCAAAAGTATCCTTTGGTAAGGGCTTTGTGAAAATATCTTCCAACTCTTCTTCGGTGCTTACATAGTCCAATTTAACTTCTTTGTCTGAAACTTTTTCTCTTAAGAAATGGTACTTGATCTCTATGTGTTTTGTCTTTGCATGCATAACAGGGTTCTTAGACATGTTGATAGTGCTAGTATTGTCATAGTGAATAACAATAGGATAATCAACCTGGATGCCAAAGTCTTTAATCATCTGTTTGATCCAAACTATGGTTGAACAATTCAGTGCTGCTGCAACATATTTAGCTTCTGTTGTTGACTGAGAAATACAGTTATGCTTCTTGCTTATCCAAGAAACCAACCTATTTCCAAGAAATACTGCTCCTCCTGAAGTGCTCTTCCTGTCATCAATACAACCTGCCCAATCTACATCTGTATACACATGAAGTTGTACATTCTCTGATTTAGGATATCATAAACCATAGTCTATAGTTCCCTTTAGATATCTGAATATCCTCTTGATTTCCATTAGGTGATTTTATTTGGGTTCAGTTGCAAATCTTCCAACAATGCCAACTGCATTAGATATGTTAGGTCTAGATTGAGTTAGATAAATGATTTTACCAATCATATATTTGTACAATGTCTTATCAACTGTTGTGGAGTCATCATCTTTTGAAATCTTGCTTCCTTTTATCATGGGGGTGCATACTGGCTTACAATCATCCATCTGAAAAGTCTTCAGTATTTCCTTCACATATTTAGACTGATTAATGAATATACCTTTATCTGTTTTCTTTACATTCAGTCCCAAAAAGTATTTTATAGGACCAATCATACTC
>MU225050.1:848611-864913 GCA_018584345.1 Thuja plicata
ATGTACTTATGCTTCCTAATTCTATTTTTCTCTACTATCTGGAATGGGGCATTTAGAAATACCTTTGAAGGACTACGAAAATTACTAGAGCTCGCATTCTTGAAGCTCAACTTTTAGAAACGACCAATTTTGTGGTGTGTCAACAATTGAAAACAAGTCTAAGCCTACAAATACTCTAGAATGATATGACTAAATAGGTTTGGATGAGATAAATGATTATTGGATGCAAATTAATGTCTTTAAATACAAGGATATAATAATGAATCATGCAAATGTGTATTTGATTGATCTTTGGCAAGAAGATAATGAGTAGAAATTAATCAAAATTTGAATTATAATATCTAAATTTTAAATATCAAAATCATAGATGATGAGATTATTTGCAAGATCAACATAACGCTTATTAAAATTATTTACATGACAAAATTAAAATCACTTAAATTATTGAAACATAAATATATAAGTGTACATATAAGCAAGTGAATAAAAAAAAAGATTGAAGTTAAACATTTTTTTTATGGAGGATTTCAATCTCTTAAAGAATCATTGACTATCAACCAAACCCAAATATTTGAAATGATTTACATGACAATATTAAAATCAATTAAATTGTCCAAAACTTAAATATATAAATGTACATATAAACTAATGAATTTTTAAAAAAAAAACCCTAAACTTAAACATTTTTTAATGGAGGATTTCAATTTCTTAAAGAATCATTTAATATTTGAAAAAAAAAGCAATCAATTTTGTCTAGCCCAAAGCTCAGACATCATTAAAAAAAATAAAATCTGGATCAATGCCTTCAGCAAATTTAATGGAATACCTGTCAATCATTGACTATTAAACAAACCCAAATATTTTCATTTCAAAATAGAAATATACAATTAAATGAAAAATTACATTGTACATGCAAATATCACCATTCCAAAATAATGGTAGCTAGGTAATGCATCATTCAATCGTTTTCGCCCTTTACGAGGCTACGTAATAAATTGCCTTTGAGATGAACAAAAACAGAAGCGTAGTCAGTTCTCGCCGCGACTGTATACCCAAAAAGGACGCAAATATTAAATGAAAGCAACCACGTTCAAAGCAGGAAAGGCGCGACATTAATGATAAGAAAAAGACGTATAATAATGACAATGCAATGCAAAACAAGACAAACAACAGCGAGATGTGAATACGATGTATGGGACTTCAGAGTGTGCAGAACACACCAGTCAATGACACAGGCCTATTTGAATATATGTAGCCATTCAATGGCTAAGTCAATGCAGAGACCCTTCCTATAATATTATATTTTACTTTTAAGCTCTATATATATTATTTTTAGGGAGGACTTGTGCATGTGGTTTTTTTTTTTAACTTGCCACACAGAATGCGGCTATCGAAATGATGTGAAAAGATTTTTAAATTCTCCAGGACAAAAAGGTCTTTGGTACCCCCATATTCAACAAGGGTACGGTGTGAGACCACAGTGTAGGTATATGTATATGTATATGGGGGCCAAGGAGGTATGGGAATCAAAGGCTTATTATAGAAAGAATCATTATCCAAAGTAATTTAAAAATGTGCTAAGGATGTTGTTCCTCGATCTCTTAAATCACTGCTTTTGTTGACAATGTGAAGTCTAATTGACCATTCATTTTCACTCCTCCCTCTCCCTCTCCCTTCATATTTGAAAACTAAAGATTTGTATCAAAGGATGAGCAGATTCCTATAGTCTTTAATGGCGAACCATGTAATACATTATGTTATGTCTATTTTTAATTGCCTTTATATTTAGTTTTATTGTTTGATATTATTTTATCTCTTCTTTAAACTCAACAAGTGTTTATCAAGCTAGACTAGGAGCCCCATGCACCTATAGTGTGACTTGAGGGGAAATGTTGAGAATAACCACACCAAGAGGGTTCAATAGGGGGTCAATAAGGGGAGTATTGGAAATAACTGGCTAACTGGCCAAGAGGGGTCAATAACTCAATTTGTAGAGCACTTCAGCAGCAAATGTAAGGTCAATACTAGTTAGTTCAAATGAGTTATTGACCCCTCTTGCCCGGCCCATCATTGATCTGGATGGCTTATTTCCAACAATCTTAGTCCTCAAGTTAGAAGTATAAGGGATTCTGATATGGTTGTGGATGAAAGTAGGGGAAGAGCACCAGTTACCACCCATGTTCCAATTACTGCATACTAGATTTCACAAATTAAAAACCCACTAGAAAATAACCGACCATTTTTTGGAATTGAAAAAAAAAATAGTAATTAGATCAATTATGCAAGTTTATTGGTACCAATAGTGCATGATTATTGGTGCATTTGTGCAAAAAGTTTCATGATTTTTAGAGCATTTATGCAAAAATATTGGATGTACAAACATTTTTTGTTATCTACTAAGCGAGCAGGTAATGGCGCAAAAAGGACCATGTTTAAGGCAATACTTTGAAATGACTACTTTTTTACCTTTTGGCGCTTAAGAGAATCCACAGAATGCATTATTACTACCTAAAAGCCATAACAATAACTATAAGCATTTAAAGTCGCATTAAAAAACAATCCAAAACTAATCATCTAAATCCAATAGATAGTTTAGAGTTTACAAATATACAAAATTATCTATAATGACTACTGCTAAGCTTCCCCTAGAATAACTTAGAGTAGTTTTAGAGAATAAAAAGGCTAGTCACATTTGTGGCAATCGAGCTTCCAGCTTATTTATTTATTTTGGGGGCACTGTAGAAAATGATGTCTACTGTTTTGATTTAAGTGGACAGTTTCCGACCCAGCTGGTTGGGCTGCTGGACCATCATAACAGTAAGCTGAGCTGGCATCAGGACAAGTCATGGTAATCAATTGCCTTGAATAGAGAGCTCCATCTCCCGTTGTCCAAACAAAGCAGCTATGACTGACACATGTGCTTATAGCTTATGGGAGAGGGTGCAGTCCATGTGACATGCAACTATTGCTGCTTGGATGCTCCTTAGGGAACAGGAAATGTTTAAAAATACGAACAATTTAATACATGCTTCCCTGTTTTTTAATCTAAAAAGATATTTCACCGTATGTTTTTTGAACTCCACTGCACTAGAGTGTTACCTTTTATCCACACAAACCTGGAGCAGAAAAAGTTAAGAGAGCCAGTAAACTGAGTGGCAGAGCACACCACTGACCAGAAGCCTGGCAAAAGAGCTGCGAAGTTTGGTATCTCATCCAAGAGTTCCCTAACAACTAGATGAATTCCTTTGTCTTTCAAGGGTTCAATAACCAATGTCATCAATTTTATTGTAATGACTGTTATTAACATTGAGATTCCGTATGGTTCTCACTTCCAAGCTATTAAAAAGGATTGTTTAATGTTACAAATTTTGTTTTTATGGAAATGACTACTAGTAACATAGAGATTCTATTTGGTTGATAAATAGAAGATATTTTCTACAGCAGGTCAAATTGTGATATTATTAATAAAATTCAACTGTGTAATTTTCGAGTCAAACTAGTGTTCCATTCATTCTTATGAAAGATGGGTTCTTGTGAACGGCTACTCATGAAATATGGGTCAATGAGTTTGACTCAAAAACTACATAATTTTATTCTGATAGTAATATCACATTCTATTTGGTTTTCATTTCTAACACAAACTCAGTAAAAAAAAACTTGAGTTATTAAAAAAGATTGTTTTATGTTACATATTCTGTTTTTATGGAAACTAATAGGATTACACAGATGTTTTCTTCTTTCTATGGGTGTTTTATTAAAAGGGGCGAGTCCCCTAGTCAAGTCAGCTACCCCTAAATTGAACTCGCTGTGGTCAGAACTTAGGCTACTGCTATAATTAACACTACATTGATGGCTTAGCTCAACTCCCAACTAGTGTGTGCGAATTTCTTTGACGGTCTCTCTACTTGGTATTGAGTGACAGCCTATAGACTGCATACAAATCCTAGCCTTTTGAGCTGTATTTGAATACCTCAATTTTAGGGGTAGGTTAACGTTACTGTAAGGATTCTTTTATCTCTACGCTTCTCTTTCCTACTACTTTCTTAGATCCCAAACAGTATTCATCGGGTTATCAGAAAAGCTACATTTATGACTGCCAAAATGTATAAACCTGCCAAACAGCATACCTCATAGTTGACATGATTTTTGAATTTTTCAGTCCATGTGGATGAGTTAGTGTTCTCTTTTGGAAATAACACGTAATGTTGGATATCTCTGTATTCAAACAAATGGTTTGAAATAAATACATACTGCTACACAACATAGTACTACTGACTACATGTAGGCCCGCTACATAAATCATATGGAGATATTTTCAGATACTCTTTTGATGATGTTAAATAACAATGGTAATTTGCTTCTATTTGCTTCTGGAACTTTACCAACAAGATTGAGTGAAAACCATCCTATCTAAAACCTATTCGTACAACCTGAAGGGGGTCTGATAAACGATGACATGTGTTCTCTATAGAGGAGGCACATGTTTGGAATCATAGGGAGCCAGGAGGTAGGGTTGTATCCTTCTTGAATGACATATTAAATGGAATATGCTAGGTGTTTTGCTTGGCAGTGACCTAGTTTAATTATCTTTAGGGTTGTATCCTTCTTGATTGACAGCGTCTTGCTTGGCAGTGACCTAGTTACATTATCTTTACCTTTCCTGCTGTTGTATGTCATCTAGCATAAAAAAAAAAGGCAGTTTAAACGTGGGGTATAAATTTAAGACACTTTCAAGATATAAGGGATTTTGGACTCAAGTGACACCCCCTCATTTGATTAAGAGAACTTCCTTCCTGCACATTTCAGTTGCTGATCAGCATCCAGCTGCACTTAAGCTCATGTCTGAGGAACATACATTCAAATGACAGTAAAGAGATAGCAAGATTTGCAGAAAAACAATTATCAAACAAAATTTGAAAAAGATGGAATCTTCGAGTAATTTACAGAACACCTTAAAAGTTTCTGGTAGATAAAATGTACCTGCAATCTTCTAGATTAAACTTCATGTATAGTTTTCATTCGACGTTTCAAATCACTCTTATGTGATTCATCATTGGGAAAAAAAGGATATGAGAGAATTGCAATGCAAAGGAACCTTATAAGAGCAGAGAAAATGTTGAAAACAACTTAGGATGGAGGAGGCATTTACATCCCCTATTATACATGAGCAGTGATCTATGACAACTTTTTCTTGAGTCCTTATGAGAATAAAGAGAATCTTTAGGAGAGTTTGTGCAATGGAAGCAAAATTTGGATATGTAGTATATTCTATGCCAACTGGAATAAAATCTATGTTGATATTTTCAAAAAATAAATTTAACTGAAAGACTAATTTATAGCCCCAATATTAGTAGCTGTTGACAGAAAATGTTATGTTTTAATGGGAGCATTTCCTGCATATGATTTCATATTTTTCTTTCAACCACCACCAGATAAAATTAAGGTACCCTCTATGGGGCATTCACCTTATTGCAGCAAGCGTGTCAGTAGATTCCAGAAATGAATGGCCAAATATATTATAAAATGGGTTGACAGACTGATGAAATCCAAATAACCTCAAATTATGCTGACATCATCTAGTGTTGTACTAAAAAACAGAGAATTTCATTTTTTTTGACATGTTAAAAATACCATATAGGTAGAAAGCAAGAAAACAAGCAACAGTATTCCCAAAATTGCAATATCAATGACATAATTACGAGATGGTACAATGCATCCACGGAGTCAATTGATAAAATTGACATTTACAAAGCCAGTATAGACTTAATGTAAAGCGAGAACAGGTGCCTCCAAAGCTTTCAAATAGAGTTCATTTTGTCCAGTGTGGTTCACAGCAAAGGACTATTCTGCAAGAACAATTCTTTACATTATAATAAGAATGAATCCTTTGATTGCTATGACATATGTGCTGCTTTTGAAATCTGACAAAGGCTCTCTATGACTCCCCAAGAAGGAACCCTTACACTACCTAATTTTTACAATGGCCCCTCGTGAGAACTCAACAATTTCAGATGTTCATCACCTCAGCAAAACACAGTAAACCTTGGATGGGTTAAAGCTTTTGATTATGGTCCTCAGTCAATGGCATCCCTTGATTAAGTCCACTTCAAGCCCTCAAAAAACCTTATGACAGAGACAGAAATAGCCATGTAAATAACTCATGAGCAGCTAAGTGCTTCATAATTAACTGGAAGGGACCTTAAGGTGTGCCCTTGATGCCCAGTCATCCAGGTTTCAGAATGAAAGCTATGTGACAATATTGTCCCAACAGCTGCTAAATCCCTGCATGAGACTGCCTGGAAAACAGAACTATCTGCCAATTCTTGCATGTTCGAGTCCTCCTGAACAGAAGTGTATATGCTAAACGGAGATGCATCACTCACCTTGGGAGCTTCACTTTGTATATTGCAAGACAATGAAGAGGTGCTACTGCTGGCCGTTAATGTATCATTGGATGTCGGCTTTGTTTCCAAGATAACCTGTTGGAGCTCAGTGTCATCATCTTTTCTCTTGGCATCTGAAGAATCAATTGCATTTTCTTTTGCGTCATTCCCTTTCAATGAATTTGATTGCTTCAAGCTGGCTCTTGTATCAATAAAGGATACATTAGTAATTTTAACACTTTTCTCAGGCACTCTTTTGACTTGTACACTATGCTCTTCCTTTTTTGCCTCAATGGCCCTCAGCTGTTTCTGTTTCTCTGCTTCTTCTTCCATGATAGAAGTCATTATGTATGTGTAAGCCTTTTGCAACAATCTATACAACATTAAGGCCGATGCACGGGCCTGATCTTTAACAGCATCGATATCTCTTTCATCCACAAACTCACAGCGCTCAACAAAATGTGAGGCTTTATCTGGCCTGTGCCTCAAGCAAAGTAACAGATGAGCACGTTCAACATCTGTCCTTGAGCAGCCTCTTCTCAGACCAATTAGGGTATAATAATCAATTGTGTAAGAACTGGACAGGCTCTGTTTCATAGTATGAATCTTAGTATTCAAATACTGAAGATTTGCATGAATGTCCCTGAAATTGGCATTTGGATGCTTCCAAATAGGCCCCGGCAGCTTCTGGTGACGAAGAATGGATTCGTGAAGCAGTTTTAGGTGTTCCAGATCCTGCAAGCTCTCAGGGAAGCATCTTACAGTTTCAAATAGAGATGCCCTAGTGGTTAGAGCTTCCATGCAAGTGGGATCTAATGCAAGTGTTCTGTTGCAATCGGCAATAGAGTCTGTCATCCGTCCATCAGCTTGATAGGCTGTCGCCCTCAACATATAGCATTCTGCTATGAAACCTTGTGGGGTACCCCTTCTTCCATCAAGAATTTTTGAGAAATGTCTTGCTGACTCTAAGTAGAGACCAGCATCTAAAGCAGCCATTGCTGCCACTTTCCTTCTAAGAAGAAGCTTGATATTCCCAAGCAAATGGCTAACTACTTCTGCATCTGAAGCAGAATTCTCAGAGCAAAAGCTGTCATCACTCCTGCAAATGCTCTCCCTTCTAAAGGCTGCAGATGCAACTCTTTTTCCACTTTGGAGCAAAAGCAGTGCATCCTCCATGAGACCCAAATGGCAGCAAGCCTGCCCAAGAACCAAATACCTCCATTCTTCCCTCTCACATCTCTTGGACAACCCTGCTAACAATTTCTTCTTCAGTTTGGAAACTGAGAAGCATTTCAGAAAAGCATTTGCCCTGAAGTTTTCATCTTCTACATAGCTTGAAAGAAGCTTCACTTTCTCTCTAGATATTGGGGAGCTTTCAGAAGAAAATATGTCCTCCCTAAATCTCACACTCGGGATATATTCCTGCAACATGTTTGCAACCTCTTTAAATCTCCTGAGGTACAAGAGGGCTCTTGCTTTGAGTTCCAAAGCTTTCTCCCAGGTGGGAAATAAGTCAAGTGCAGCATCAAGGAGATTAAGTGCCGAATAGATCTCATTATACTCCTGGTTTCCCAGTAATGCCTGTGCATGACTCAAATGTTTCTCTGCAAGCTGCGTCAACCAAAAACTTGAAATAAGAAAAAAATGAATTCGTCAAAACATTGACCTAGCCCTAAAGCTTACTGAGAGAGAATCATAGAAACAGAAAGACTAACTACATCAAACAGGTAATTTTGATATCCCAAAGTTGGCATAGAAGTAGCTCGATATTTTAACTTCATCTACATTCTGCATTTCTGGAAGCCAAAAACATTAACAAAGAAACCACCCCAAAAGCCAGTGAAGCAATTTGCAGTTGGCGGCTTGGTTAAACATCTGCAGTTAAATGGACTCATACTCATTCAAGTTCAAAAGTTGTCCATCAAGTAACATCGGAAGAACCAAAAAATTTCAAATGCGACTTCTGTAATTAAGTCTACGAAAATGAAACTTCATCTGAAATGCTTGAACAAAAGCTTTCTAAAAATTGAAGTGACGGTTATTTATTCATCCAAATAGCCCAGTTTTCTTTTCATCCAAATAGCCCATTCAGGACCATCAACAAGGCTATAGGACATATGGAAAAATCATGAAAGCTAGAAAACATGAAACACATGGATGTCATAGGAATTTTCAAAAGAACCGATGGCCAAATATGTGTGCCTGTGTAAAGCAAAATGCATGAAATATGTCCAACGTAAAACACATTATACCAGACTAAAAAACATCCGTGTTAAGAAAAGTTATAGCCAATACCAGTTACCTTAGACTTCAAACAACTCCTCTAAAACGCAAATGATCACATGGACTAGAACCTTCGAATCACAATCTCCATCTACATTTTCATGAAAGAATCTCTAACATCCAAATGGGTGCAATAATATAGACCCAAACTACCCACATACACTCTGTAATGGACTGCACGATTCCTTTGACCACATTGCACCAGAATACACAAAACAAGAAAATATAATTTTATTTTGCTTGACAGAACTACAAATGCATCATTCAAACCACTACAAACTGGCCCTTGGCCCCAACAGACATGGATAAACACAGCAGAAAAGTATTGCAATCATTAATCAGAGCCAAAGAACTCAACAGCCCACCTCTGCCACAGGCTTCAGATCCATTCCAACCAGGGAAAACAGGAGAGAAGTGAAGGAAAAAAAAAAAAGATAAAAAACCCACCTTTTTGTTACTGAGCCACCAATGCTTCTTCATGGGAGGAGGGGGAGGAGGAGGAAGAGGAGGAGAGGGAACCAGCGATTCAAAAGACATTGTGTATGATGCATCAAGCTGCTGCTGCCAAGTTTGTCTCCCCACAAGTTGTTGATCCCATTCCCATCAGGTCCAATCTTATCAATAGCTTATATCCCCAGTCAAAATCCTAAATAATGTGCCTTTGAAATCTTCAAAATCCTTATAAGATAATCTATACCGACAGTTGAAAAATCATAAACATAATGGAAATGCCAGCAGGTTATTGACAAGAAAAGTGCATCAGGCCCCTCCTCCATGTGCCTCTCCTGCCATTTCCACAACGAACAATCATTCATTTACCCCCTACCAGTCCTGAAAACAGCAATCCAATACATTTAATTATAACCAACAAAAGTCCCCACAAACATATATAGGACCTCTTTCAATTTTCCATATGATTTAGTTTTTACTTAATCATCAAAAACATTTAATGGTCTCCTTAATCACACCTTAAAAACACAAAAACCACGTTTCCAAGATCAGATTTTGACAACGTAGACGGCCACCAAAATTAAAATCTTTAAAACCCAATATGACCGGCAGCAAGCCCGAAAACCCCATTAACTCTAAACCAAGTTTTATAACCACGGCATTTACCGGCGGATGCTCAAAGTCTGAAATTGTGCAGTTCACTGACACAAAACTATGTGTCCTTTGTAAGCGTTACGGACAAGCTTGCCACCTGTAAGTAGGCGCATTGTCAGAAACAGCCAACTGTCGGTTCTCAAGGTTCTCATATTGTATGTCAAAGTTAAGCCTTTGACACCAAATGCATTCAGATAGAAAATTTAATTTAATCAAATAAATTGAGTTGAAAACCATTATTCTGTGTTTTTGTCTCCTATCAGAAAAAATTAGGGACGGTGTGAACAAGTCAAGTGGGTAATTGGGAATAAAGTAAACGATATTTTTGTTGAAAATTCAACACATGATTGCTTGCAGAGGAGGTCATAAAATGGGTCTGGATAATTCTGAAGAAAAGTGGGTTTTTTATGGGTTGGCTCATCACGTGTAGACTGGGTAAATTGGCGCTAAAGCAAAGCTGTGAAACAAATATTTTATTGCTTTTCCTCACATGTATATGAGTGTGCATCTCTTTTAAGAGACCACTTTACTATAGTGCACTCAACCCTTGTGAAAAGTGAGCTGACAATTGTGTTGTTTAAAGGAAAAAGGGGTTGCATGGTTAAACAACAAAACAGTAGAGCCAAAGTTACATTGTAACTAAATGTAACTTTTGTATAAACTACTGCTACAACTTCCCACTTCCTCCTTCATAGTTTTAATGACTCACGAGTTTTCCATTTCTTTGTACAAGTGTCAAACTTTTTCAATTTTCTTTCTACATTGGCCAAATTTCTTTGTTTATTCAATCAAATCAAGATAGACTTCTTCCAAAGATCGCTTCTATATGTTTATAACTTTTAAATTTTATGAGAAATCATATATATTAAAAAAATGTTTTTAGTGTAATATTATGTGTTAAACAGTTTCAAATGTTATTTAAGTTGTAATAGTTTTTCAGTGTTATAGTGTCTTGTTATTTTATTACTAATAGTCCTTTTATTATAAAGCTTCAGTAGCCTCATTTAGATTGGTTATGATGGTGGTTTTAAATTGACAATGGCTCTATATTGTTAGAATTCATTTAGATTATTTGTTTCTCTCTTCTTATTTTCAGCTCGTTTTAAAATATATTCTTTATGTGTATTTTAGTCCACCTTTCTGCAATAAAAAATAAAATTAATTAATTGTAACTTTTAATTTAATATAGATTATAAATAGCCGGAAATAACCCGATCATACAAGTATCAACATTAAATCAATAGAAACTCCTTACCACTAAACACATTAAAAATCATCTAGGAAATATCAAGAATCACTACTTAGAAATCCACTTTTATTCTCCAATGAGATTTTTGTCATTGCCAAGAAAAATGGTTATTGGTAAAGGAGTTTTTTTTGTCAATACCGAGAAAAGTGGCATTGTTGGTAGAGGTGTCATGTGATATGAAGCTTCCCCATTGTGTTGTGTTAAATATTTAGAACGTCATTGAATTTCTACTACGACCTTGCTTTACCTCTTCTATGTGATCATTTTTAGGGTTATCATAGAAGTTTTGTCATGCACTTTTCTTAGTAAATGCTTGCTTCAAAATATCCTTGCACTATATTTCTTTACTCTTTTATTATTATTATTATTTGTTTTTTCAATCTCCAAGACTTTTTAAATCCCCAATTTAACTTTAATTAAATTTGGCTTAAAATTATATATGTATATTTTATTTTAATCTATTATAAAGCACTTCGCCAAATTTTATATTTACATTTGAATTAAGTAAGTATTTATACAAGTAAATTATTTATAATAATATTTAAAAAGTAAAAAAAAAAATCATTTATAAAAAAATTGTTAGAAAGGAATTTAAATTTACAATCATTTTATTGAATTATTAATTAGTTCACCATAATTTAATTTTTTATTAACATTATAATTATTAAAATACAATATTATTTAATTTAATAGATAAAAATTATTTATTTATTTATTTATTTAATATATTATAATAATATTATATTATATTTAATTTTTGAACAATTTAATGCATAAGTTTTGTTATATTGTATTATATTATATTATATTATATTATATAATAATTTTATGATTCTTAATACTAATATATGAAACATTATTAAAATAAAATTAATTAATAATTTTAATTATTAAAATATAATGTTGAAATTAATATAAGAAATTTAAATTGAATAATGAAAAATGGGTAGACGAAAAGATATCTACCTAAAATATTATCTCTAAAACCTCCTCACCCATGAAGTTGTGTTAAAAAAAATGATATTTAATTACAAAGTCTCCCAGTCACAATACATTGATTTGTTTGATCTCTCTCTCTCTCTCTCTCTCTCTCTCTCTCTCTCTCTCTCTCTCTCTCTCTCTCTCTCTCTCTTTTTTTNATTTGTTTGATCTCTCTCTCTCTCTCTCTCTCTCTCTCTCTCTCTCTCTCTCTCTCTCTCTCTCTCTCTCTCTCTTATTTTATGATGCAAGAGATCCCGAGCGAATTGACAATTGGCATGGACAAGGAAATGGTGCTTTGTTTTCTTTAGTTTTGGTTTGGCTTTGGCATCAACATCTCTTCATCAATCTTTGAAGTTATCTCTGTGATGCAACCAAGCTAATGATAGAATCAACTATAAAGTCATAGAGCGTCAAACATAGAAGCATAAAGAAGGTTGTTTGATGTAATAAAAACATAGTTTCTGCGTAATTGCTTTGGAAATGTTAAGCAATTATAATTGGTGGATGCAAAGTCATTATTCATAATTGTTGCTAGCATCCTCCTTGCATGTGCTAAAATAGGCACTTTGGAATAGGGCATAAACATCCATCAAATTTAAGAATTTGATTAGAGGTTATAGTTTCAACTGGCTGGGTTAACGTGTATGCAAAATACAAAAGCAACATGATTGCTTGGAAAAGTGCCTCATCACAATGTAACTCATGGATCACTTTGTGGAGAAGGTTATAAAAATGTTTACAAATTAGTTGGTAGATATAATGAAAAATTCCAAAACTCTTCCAACCTTTAAGAAGAGGGTGTGATATTTTCCTTTGAAATGGAAAAGAAAGGAGATCTCAGTGTATAGATGAAAGAAGAGGAAGCCACTCAATGCAGAGGAAGGATTACATGGCTGGAAGTACGGAAGGAGAGAGTGTGATGCAAACAAGGACATAGAATCCTCTTACAAATTTAAAAAAAAGCACTTAATTGGTACTTTGGACAAAGATCAATAACCATTCCTTCAAAATTGGGTCTTCTTTCTAGTAGCCCTTCAAAAGGGTATGACAAGGCATAACTCCCCACACATGTTTCATATAAAAACCTAAAAACATATTTGGATACCCTTTTGAAAATTTAACAACATATTTGGAAATGAGTGTGGGTTACTTTGGAATATATGGCTATAAAATTGATTGTTCTCTTTCCTACTAGGTCTAAAAGTGCAACAAATGGGGCTTTTTTTGGTCATAACGTTCCGTACATGGGTCATAAGTCAAATATAAAAGAAGTTTGGAGTACCCTTTTCACCCTTTTTAACATATATAAAATGGACATAGGTTTGTTTTGGAACATGGCCTTCAATAAAAGACTGGTAATTCTATAATTATGCCTAATTAGGCCACTTTTTCAAAGCAAGTATGAGTCCTCTTACTTCCTAACTTCCAAATCCTATTAATGAGTCTTAGTAATATCATATGGGTTATGAAAACATCAATTACACCAAAAGGAAAAATCATTTCATCATCCATATGTATTAGGCTTCGTCTGACTAGGTGTGAGAATAGAGCTAGAGAATCCTAAAATACACAAGGATATTAGGCTAGGGCATCACCATTTTTCGTGTCTAACACCATTTCCCACCCCTAATAAAATACACCCTAATAACTTCCATTCCATTGATTTATAGATTTTACCACTGGTGGAGTGGCCCTCAAAACATATTTTCTTCAGTCAAACCCTCACACCTAAGGTTTTAGGACAAGTTTTAGTAAATTGGCTCTAAAATGCTCAAAACTCAATGAAAAATGATGAGACCAGATGAAATGGAAATTTAATTCAATTATCTATCCAACCCCGCCACTTTTAGGTCATGGAACCTTTTTTAAAATCCATATAATTTGTTGCAAGACAAGAAAAACCAGTAAAACATAGGAAAATAGCGTTGGTTTTTATTTCTTAATCATCAAAACTTCGTCCAATCGACCCTTTGGTCAATGAAACAAGATATTTAGATGTTTTTAAAGACTCCCAAATGGTTAAAAACCAACATTTGAAATTACAACTAACCAAAAACAATATTTTTCTTGTTATGGCAAAATTACACCTTATGTGATCAAGCACAAATTATAAGAGTGTTAGAGACAGATGAAAGATACATAGGGTTGATAGGGAAAAGGAACCTTAATCTTAGTAGTAATTAATTAATGAAGAACTATTGTATTCATCAAATATAGCCTACATTGAGCCTACACTAAGCTTCATGTCCTGATGTAAAACTTGATACAGTTACATCATATAGAATAAGGAAGAAGACATGAGATAACTCAGTCTGCTAAACATGGAATGATTTTTTCAATTAATATATAGGAAGATACAAAAGAAAACAAGCTTTTCCCAAAATCTAATGTAGAAAAAAATTAATATAAAGCAAATATTTCCTAGAATTATATAAATAATATCAAAAATAAGATCCCCAATATCTATAATATTGACCTAAGAGCAATGAATGTACTTAAGGAGTGATTATACATTGTTTACATCAATAGATTATTTTTTAATAACTAACCTTATTTTTTCATCTCTCATACAAATTTTAGTACACCCCCCTCTATGTAAGACTATCTCACTTTTTTATTAACGAGCTTTATGTTGATTTCACTCCTTCTATGAATAGTGATAGTCATTTTTCTTGATTATATTTTGTAACTCTCATCACATACATTATGAGGAGGTATATAATGATGGCTTCTACAATGTGTTCTTTTTTTTATTTTCCCCCTCATAGATGTTGCCTTGCCCCGTTGCAATGACATGTTTAAAAGAAATTGATGATAAATGCAATGATGTTAGTTATAGTTCTTTGTGATATGATAACATAGCTTGTTTTTTGAATGTACATATTATTTACGAACTAACACCTATACTCATATAGTGCTTTAGCCTATCATTCTATTAATACACAAAAGGACAATAGTCTATTTGGTGCATATATTACACAATGAAGAAGTTTTTCCTTCTTTTTATTTTTCCAAATTATCTTATTAGGACCTTCATGATGTATTCTTACTAATGATTTTTATCTCTAGAGAATGCTCTCATTTACAAACCTAGATTATATCCATCTCCAATCAAATATTATATATCCCTTTTCCCAAGTAATTTTTATGTCATGCAACATCTACCTTTCATAATGTCGATATTCGACACAAATGAGATGAAGGGTCCTTATGATAAAACCAATCATACAACCAAAATTTAACACAATGCAAGAACAATTCTACATAATAAATAATATCAAATGACTGTATCTATATTCATAACTAGCTTCAAATCACTTTATTCACGTGCAATAAGAGTATAATGTTTACAAGTTATTGATGACATTAATTTTTCCATTAGTACACTTAGTGGAAAATATTGACAGAGATCATCGGTACAAGCATTACTGGCAGACTACAAGCATTATCGGCAAACAGCAAGCATACCTGACAGAACACGGAGGTCATGAAAAATGCTAAGTATGGAATTGACCGACGAACACTGACAAGTGTTGCACCGATGAAGTGAACAGGACATCACCGACAGGTCAATAACATAACATTGAGATCATCACCGATGACACAATTTTTTAGAACAAAACAAAAAGAGAACAGAAAAGGCATAGCTAATGACCAGTTCAAGAAAGGAACACCGATGACCAAGAAAACCGATCGTCAGAACCGATAGTCAATTAGAGAACCTGCAAATTGTGGATCTGAGTTTTACACGATGGATAAAGCAATGTAATTCTATTTATAGAGTTTTAATTTGTTTTAAATCATAACTTGAGGGTCAAGCAAGCTTTATGTAAATGTTTTAAAACATCCTAACAGATCTAAAACATATCTAACTAAGTATCAAGGTCAAGTTGTAAACCTTGGATCTAGAGTTAACTTGCAAAGCGTGAATCAAGAATTGAGCCAAAATCTAGTATAAATAGATGTTCAAATCAGTTGTGAGTTATGAATTCATTATTGTTGATAGCCACGAAGAGCATCTAAGGAGCAGAAGGCAGAATTCATGCAAAGTTCAGAAACAGATCACATCAGTTGTCAAGAACACACAGAGGCTACCGACGAGCAGAAAAAGGTATTATACAATCATGGAAGGATGATTACTTATACATTTGAAGCTTTATTGGATATGTTATCAAAAATTAAAGATTGCATACATCATCAGATCAAAGACTTATGTAGTTTCATTCTAACAAGTGCATCACATCTAAAATCCTTTTGTAGAAGGTGGACTTAACCGTTCTTTACAAATCTCTTAACAAAGTG
>MU225050.1:892173-916907 GCA_018584345.1 Thuja plicata
TATATATATTCACATACCTTAGTAGTTAGTTGGCTTATCCTCCTGGGTTCCCTGGCGGGGCGTGACACAACATCACCTGCAGAAGCAACATACAAAAGATGATTGCTTATTGTTAAGAGCTCAAGACATGGTGGAGGTTAGATATAATCTAGAATCATGTTGTTGAATGAACTATAAATGTGTCCTGATGCACTGAAATCAAGAATCCAACCAATGTTCCTAGGTGCATAAATGGTACTCAAGGCATGACTCTTTCCTTTGAGATCGAAAGATTTTTCCTCGCGTTTAGTGGAAGATAAATCTAATGGAAAAGGGAATAAAATCTTATGGAGCTAGATTAATTTTCTCAGCTCATGATTCTCCTTTTTCAAGAAAGTTTGTTCAATATGTCCAAAATTCTTGCAAAAACTACATGGGGATTTGTCCTTCTTATTACATTTCTCATCACTATGCCCAAATTTATTACAAATAGAACATTTGGGTCTCTCCTTCTTTGGAACGTCCTCTTTAAAAGAGCTATTGGAAGTGTCACTAGAATCTAATTTGGGCTTGTTAGTGTTCTTTCCCCTACCTTTAGAGGATTGAGCCACCAAAGTCTAATTCTTAGAAAGAGAATCCATTTAAATCAACTTGGCCTTCTCCCTAGTCAATTGATCACAAAACTCCTCAAATGATGGCATCTTATGATCATCCCCCACTGAATCCATAGTAGAATAGAAAATAGAAGCAAACACCTTGTTGGGACTTCAAATTTTTACAAAATTTGAAGTACCACATGACAAGAAAAGTTGAATATAATGTGCACACTCTCAAAGATTCTATCTTGAGATTTGATGACCAGCATGGCAAGTGGCTTGAAGAGTACCTTTACATATCACAGATGAACTTATATGCAAAATTGCATTTTTTTCTTTTGGACACTGGTTTGAGAAGAATGGTTTATTTGATGAGGTCATTATTGTTACAAATTCATTAATAGAAGACATAGATGTATATAGAGCATATGCCATATAAGTTTCGTGCAAAATCACTAATGTATTTTGTTGAGTCAAATCAAGATCTCAACATTGCCAATACTGTTCTTGACTCCAAATCACTATCTGTACCCATATGGAAGATTTTTAGGGCTAACTGATTCAGGTTGAAAAGTTTATCAATTAAATAGATTATGATAGCGGGTCCCATTTGATTTTGCGATGCCAATAAATCCCATTCATACAAAGAGGTAAAAGTTTATTTAAATCATTTTGAGAAAGTGAAAAAAAAAATTGGTGATCATTGATCGAGGTCCACATCGATCTACTAAAATACAAAGTCGAAGATATAATTGTATACATAATCTAAAAAGTTGATCAATAATAAATGGTAGGCCCAATTGGAAGAGACATTTAAGTATGATTGAAATATTGTCATTAATAATCAAATAAAAGTGTTGTTATAACAAAAGGTAAGGTTATCGAAAAAACAATGGATGATTACTGTCGAAATGTTCCATCGACTGAAATATGTTGTCTAACAAGACAAAAGGGGCTTCATCGAAACATCATTTTATTCGATAAGGAAGGAGAGAAAATGGTTTCATGTTGAGGGCTCAGAACTGTTTCAAAGATTGCATAGAAAGACACATTCATATAAAGCGCGGAAGTGTGACTTGTGAAAAAGTACTCGAAGCCTTCAAACCAGGGTTAATACAAATAATGACACAGAGGAATCACGAGACAAAGCCCGCACCCAGTGCCAAAAACCTCATTCTCTATGACGATGGAAGTTTCGAAGATGAGGATATAATGAAGGATATGAAGACGTAGTAGGCCATTAAGTGTTTGACAAAATGCTTCATAGAGTATGTACACTAGTGGACTATTTGACAGAGGTGCTCAAAAGAGATTTCACCTCAGGGAACACAGTGAATACATAATGTAGACTCATGGCCGTATGGAAGCATAGACAGATGACGTTGGCTGTATGAAAATATATGTAGCAATGGAAAACATTCTGGATGTACAGAGCATCAAATACTTTCAAGCAATCCCAAATGGAAAATGTCTTGATCACGAGGAATGAACACGCCAGTATACATACACATAGAATGTGAAGTACAAAGAACGTTCGAATTTTTCAAACAAAATGCCTCGAAGGCACATGAGAATGCGTGGTTAGACAAGAAATGAGGTGAATTGTTTGACAAAATGCTTGAAAGAGATGTCATCGCAATGAATGAAATGTGATTATTGCAGGTTACACACATAATGATGTTTAGAAATTATCAAGCGAATATGAATACCAGGATACGAGCATAAACAATGCATGATAACTCTTTGTTAAAATGTCTCCTAGAAATATGATCTCGAAGAGTGTTATGATTATACATAGATGATGGATTCCTTGAAACTGCCTTTCAAAATGTCATAGTTCCCGATGGATTGAGATGAAAAGAAATGTGCGTTCATGGACAATGTACCTTACTCGATACCCCAAGGTTTGAATGCCCTGATAGATATGATTGCAAATGCGTATCCATACATAAAGCACAATTTGATGAAAATTTCACAGAAATCTCATCGCATAAACACCAATTTGTAGAAGGGAAGAACACGACAGAGATACTCAGAAGATGCCTGATCACTGTATAAGATAGGTCTGGAGGAATATAAGGTATGAAGTTCAAACCCCTCGACCTGTGCCAGGATCTGAGTTTAAGAGAAAGGTCTTATGCCTTTGATTCTGAAGATGGTGTAATTAGAACATAGCAATTTCTGGCACAAACTATGGAAGTCACAATATAAATGGATGAATGGAAAAGTAAAAGAAGATGGTACAGTGCGGAAGATTGAAGGATTCTAAATCACAAAGAGGAGTTGGTTTTTAGGGACTCCTTCAACAGACAGGGACAGAGTAGTTTGACATGACTATTTTGGGATCTCATATTTAATACAGGTCTGAAAGTAAATATCGAAGGGTGATTCTTTAGACCAATTGATTCTTGCAGGCTGTACTCTATCGGGAGTAATCACTTTACTAAAAGACATCTTATTTAGAAGACCAGGGGTCTTATTGTAGGATAATGTTTTGTCTCTAGGGAGTCACTAAAATTACTGATTAGTTATTTTATTAGTTTGGATGAACAGTCACACTGTTTAGATATTAAAAGATGTAACCATTCAGAAGTGTTTCCTTGAGCGTATAAAAAGAACACCGAAGATTGGATTAAGATGAGATTTTAGAAGTAGGGTTTTAGGAATTCAGTCCAGATTCAAAATGGACAAAGATGTAATTATCGATTGTGACTGAATAAGAAATAAAATTAGTGTTTCTTTTCATTTGAACATACTTAGATAAATTCTTTGATTTGATCGGTTTTTTTATGATTTTTGTTTCAAGTAAACATAAGTTATATTGAGTCTTTGTACAGAGAGATTGTTTGTTTGCATTACAATTTGATTATCGATATCTGTATGTGAAGTGGTTGTCCATATAGATTTTGTCTAGTTAGTCATTTCAAGAAAAGGTTAAACTCAATTAGACTAATTGTGATGTTATCTGATAATTGAAGGCATTGAAGGTCAGATAAGTTGACAGACTCAGCCAAGCGGTGAATGTAAAAATTATCTTATAGGGGTTATACATTAAGGTTGACGAGAAGAGTGACTCTGCAGCCCAATAGGAAGAAGGCACTACTCATCCATCATAATAAGCATAACCAAAATCTGAAATATGATAGTGTTAGCAAAATTAAAATTGGAGAAAAGCATAAAGTTAGAAGTCAGAAGCATTAGAGAGATAAATAGGTAATAGCAATCAGTTAAAGTTGAAGGCATAGCAGTAGGAGAACAATATCAAATCAGGAGTAGAAGATTAAAAGACTAAGTTGCAGTAGAAGAAAGAGATCATTAGGAAGCAGTTGGAAGTAATTGAGCAATTCAGCAAATCAGCTTGTTCAGAGATATGTGCTACTTTGAAACAGGTGATAGAAGTAAGAAGTAAAAGAACATATCTGTTATAAAAAGCTTCAACTTGGAGAGCAGTTGAAGTGTAGGCTTACCCACCTTGGTTCTGCAGAGCCTGAAAGTGTAGGAGTTCAATTGTCTAAAGGATAAAACTCGTTAGTTAGTCAAATCATTTGGAGGGCTTGATAACAAAGATTGGCATCTTTTGTGAGCTTTCCAATCTAGTGTTGATTTGGGAACCAACACACCTGATATGAACCTCAAAGCCTAGACAAGATCAAGAAAATGCACTCCTTACCTTCTTTTTCATGACCACGCCCTTTCAACTATGATAATATCAACTTGAATTTGGAAAGGAAATCCTAAATTGTGGGAAAAGCATATTATAGAGTGAGAGAAGTGAGATTGGCTTGAAAATGTAAGATCCTGAACTGATTGACCTTTCCATATAACTTTGCAACCTTATCCCACACCTCTTTAGATGTATTCTACTCAACAATATGAAACAACAAATTATCTGACACATGAATACATATTTAATGAACTTAGGTTACTCATCTTTCATCATTTTCCAAAGACCACAAGATATCAATAATTGTCCCATCTTGAATTTCCATGTTTTATAATTATTAGATGGAGAGAGCAATTTAAACCCATGGTCACAATGCTATGCTAGAACCCAAGAATACACAAATTGCATGAACACCCCCCTAGACAATATAATTTGCAATGCCAAATTTTCCAAGTGAATAGATAATAACAACTATGACAAATTGGGAAAATGAAGCTGAAATAAGAGTACCTCAATAGCTGGTAGGTGGGGTGTAATAAAATTTGATGATGATAACCTGACATTGGAAGTCACTGGTGTCGATGATAGTCACCAACTAGCACACCTGAAAATGATATCACAGCTTGCAGGTATAGTTAAAACTATAGCAACCAATAGAAGAATGCACAACTGATGTAGGAGAAATTCCCAGTCAAAGAGAAAGCGACTTGCAGCCAAAAATTCCCCCTCTTTGCTATATTTCAGCTTGTAATGTATAATGTATCTATATTGGTCTTTTGCGCTATCAATGGTGAAGAAAATCACAACTATCCTTGTTATCGATGCTGTGAGAAATTTTACTGCCCCACCTTATGACGTCTTCTCTTCAAAAATGTGATTTCACCAATGCCAAGGTAGCATATTTATAGTTATCAATGGTGTATTATGCCTGGGTTCATCACTGCTTTGTATTAAATAATAGCTTTGATGATTTAATATTTTTCTCTATATTTTGTTTGTAATGCTATTGATGGCTCTATTTAATCTTGTCCATCATGAGTGTTTATCTCCTTGATATATCGATGCCAAAGATTAATTGATATTGTTGCTTAATAAATAGATATTGATTGTATTTAATCCTAGCCACCCTTATTTAATACTCACTCCTTCTCTTACTTGTATTAAATGATAGTGTTGCCTTTCAATATAATCGATACCTACTAAGGCATATATCACACCGTTTTTAATATTGATTAGGTCACCTTTATGTGATGCTTACATGGAGTTTCAAACCAATTATATATTGTAGTTGATATTGATGCAAATGTGGATTGTTCACCAAGTTGTTTACTACTTAGTAAAGGCCAAATATGTGACTACATCACTATTTTTTAATAGTATATTAATCGTCCATGTTATATATATCACAATTTATAGCAAAATCATGATGTCAAGGTTTAGTTCGCTTTAGTATGTTGAGTCACCTTGCATAGAACAACGTTGCAATGTTAAAATACCTCCAATGTATCGTTGGTTGGACAAGTAGATTGTTGTAGTCAAAATAATCACACCTTAAAGAGTAGAAATGTGAGACCATAGGAAGGATATTTCTGCCTTGGAATGAGAAATAAATTGATTTCTCTCTTAGTCATTGCAGGTATATATGTCACTATTATGAACATACAAAAAGAGGAGACACAACAATGATATCGTCACAGGTGAAATGACAAATTGAATGTAGGCAACTTCTAAAAATTCTAAGAATTGTTAGCACCTAAATAAAATCAAATCTACAAGTTGAATTGTAGGAGGATGATATCAAATCTCTTGTCAAATTTTCAATTCTCTAATCAAGAAGGTAACTTCCTAAATGAAGCTCTAATACCATGTTCAAAAATTTGGGAGCCCATCATGAAGCTTTAGAATTTAAGGGATCAAAGCAGGAAACTATCAACCACAAGAGAGCAATGAATAACAACGAGATTGAATACTTGACAAAAACTTGCAACACATTGATATGAATTGCTATTGAATTAATGATACAAATGTACAAGAGAGTTTGCTTGTATAGGAAAGTGAGTAGGGAGTAGGTACAACTACCTTGCAACAAATATTTATTGCATGATGTAAAATATTAAACAATGACACCTAAGATAACTACATTAATAATTGTAGCATGTTTCATTAAGCTATCTTAAGTAAACTTAATTAGATTAAATTATATTTCCCCCAACAAACTCCTCATGCTAAATCTTCTCCACTGAACACTTCTCGTCTAACCACACATCTTCTTCTTCTTCTTCTTCTTGCATTTAACCCACAATAGCATGAATTCATCCACAAAAACCCCCTCCTCTACTCTCCAATATCTACATCTCTTACACTATCTTGTATATTTTCATCTTGTTTCACAACCGATCTATCTATGCTTTGATACTTTGTACTTTCTAACACCTTCATGTCCACTAAAGGAAAATCAATAGGTTATATCATTCTCTTCTTCAACTAATGCTACAACATTTTCTTCAACACTTTCCTTTAAAACCTATTTCACCATGCTCTCTATACCTTCAATGATATATATACATCCTACTACAATCTTTTTTTTTTCATCCTTCTCCTATGTTATAATTTCTTTCACCCGTTCATCTTAATTATCTTGTAGTGGATCCAAAACATATTCCTTTCCATGCTTCATTATGGAGTAGGTGTTTTCGCTACAACCATGTAGAACTTCACTATCATATATCCATGGTAAACCCAATAGGACATGACATGTGCCCATAGGCATTAAATTACACATCATTTTATCTTTTATATCTTCCAATTTGCAAACTAACCAAACAATATTCACATACCAAAATTTGGTGATCTCCTTGCAACCAAGAATGTTATGTGGGCTAGGGTGCTTCCTTCTCTTCAATTTCCTCTTTCGACCATTTCTAATGACACCAAGTTTTCTATACTAGCATTATCCACTATCAGCATGTGACACTTTCCAAATAACTTACATAAAGTTTAGAATATGTTTATCGTTTAGATAAGTTCTTTTCTTTTGCCTTTGTCCCACTTCATAAAAACCTTCCTCATCATCAAGCACTCTCTTTGCATCCATGACATTTTTTCAAAGACTCTCAATCTAAAAACTTTGTACTATGAAACAACTCTCTCTCGCACCAGCAACCCAAAACTCTTCAAAAATATTATCTATAGTTAGAGGTTCACCTTGCACCTACAAAAAAACTTGCGCGTGCGTGCATGCCCACACACACACACACACACACACACACACACACCCCCTCTACCCAAAAGGAGGCTGATATATGTACCTCTTATGTTTCTTCTATTAAATTACACCATGGAGGATACCTATGAACCTTCTATTTAGCTTCAATTCATATTGGAAGATAGGCAACATATTCACACACATTTCATCCAACCAAAGTCCCAATGCATATTTCCTCACATTTGACAATATATCCACACACTTAGGAAAACTTGCCTTAGTTTACCATCTGATAAAGACAAGACTTGGAGGCCTTATTAGAAAACCTAATCACACAACCAACAAAATACCATAAAGCATCATTCTATAAAAAGAACATAAAATAACTATATCTACAATAACAAGCTTAAAATCAATTTATTCATGTGCAATTGGAGTATAATGTTTCCAACTATCAATATTCCTCCTATTTTCAAGGCCCCTTACATTGTATTTTATTCTTTCTTATGTATGTTTGCCCATACGAAGTTGAATTATTTGTACATTAGTTATGAAATTGAATAATTACCTTTCTTTTAATCTCACTGTGTCGTTTATTTACATCATAGCACCTTTACTAAGCATTCTTAGATTTTTTAGACATTTCACACTTAAAAGGAATTGATTGATAATTTTTTGTGTATCAAGATCTAGTTAATTCTCTATTTTTTTTCAAAAGGAATTAATGTTCTATTTGGTTGGAGATTTAAAAGGCACCAAGAACTTGCTTCTTTAATTGACAATTATAATCCCATCAAGAATTGATCTTTTTCTAAATTAAATCTTTTCATTCACTATCAAATATTTCAATCTTGTTACGAACTCTTTGAAATTCATTGGGTTTTATATCTAATTGGTGTTTGGAAAATTTGTCTCAACCTTGCATATATATATATGGTTATTGTTGATCCCTAAGAGGATCACACCTAAATATGGGAAGCTAGGAAGTTTCATAGGAGTGGGATCGAGTGTGTATTGTGAAACAAAGTCCAAGATTTTAGAAGCTGATTCTTCAAAAAAGATTTGGGGAAAGGGGAAGGAGCAACTCTTTCAACAAAAAAAGCAACATCAAATATTATGCATGTGATGGGTTTGGTCACATTACAAAGCAATGTGGAATAAGAAGAAACTAGATGAACAATGGGCAAATGAATGTTGTACGCTTCAAATGTAATAGATATGGACATATTGCAAGGTACTGCCAGACTAATAATGTGAACAAGAGAGGTCTGGAAGACAAGAGAAGAAATAAGAAGAGAAATGATACAGACAAAGAAAAAATGGATGTGGAAGAAGTTCAGAAGCAGATGAAGCAGACATCCATGAAGAAGAGTAAGGAGGACATACCTAAAGGGTTTGCACCTACATCTGGTGCTAACAATTCTTCTGGGAATTGTGTTTAGGCCTTTGGCCTAGGCAGAGCTTACAAAAAAATCTTATGAAACCCCCTGTAGATGTTGATGTCTAAATCTAGAAGGCATGGAGAAGTTGTAGTAAGATGGCACAAGAGTTTTGAGCTAATCTTGAAGTTATTTGATAGAATTTGGAGGTTCGCAGTAGGATTTTGAGAATCAGCCAGTGAATTAGGCACTTGGAGCACTTAGGGTTTGAAGCATTTAAGTCACTTAAAAGCTAGGTATATGGAGTACAAAAATAAAGTTTTGACATTCATTTGTCACTTTTTGTTTGAGAGGTCAAGGATAATAAGTGTTCTGCAAGAGAATTCAAGTGAGATCAAAGTGATTAAGTGATTGTTCAAGGCAATTTTCATGCAAACCCTCGTTTGGTGAAATGTATTTATCTGCGCATATCTTGCAATTTCAAATCTTTCAAGATGAATACACCTGTGATTGTGGACATTATTGAGAGGCCCAAACCTAAATTTAAGAATCATCCCTTTAAGTTGGTAGAGGTAGATCCTATTGGTGCATTTTTTAAAGTGTCATATGGTGTTTTGCATGTAGAAGATATTAGGGCATATATATGCCAGCATGGAAGACCTTAGCACCAATCAGATAAAGGATTTGTACAATAGTGAGCTAAAGGGAAAGGATGGTCAGCTGGAAACAGAATTCAAGCATTTTGATGAACACACTAGTTTTTCATTGATAAAACAAGACAAATGGATACGTTATGTATTGAGCAGGGTACATGATGACTTTATGTGGCTTAGAAAACCATTTAAGATCACAAAAGAATTTATATAGGAAGTAACAATATTATGTGCATCCAGTGGAATCCCTATACTAAAGTCAATAAAGAACTAGACAGTTACAAATGCAACCGGTTCAAATCCTGATGAAAGAGCAATGACAATCAATTATATACTTGAAGATGATGTAAAATTTGCATCAATGGTGATAGAGTACAAGGTATACCACTCTAGATGGGAGAATTCAGTGTCTGGTACTGCAATTTATAATGCTTTCAAATGTTTAAGGAAGATAAAGAGTTTGACCTATGTGAAGTATTAAGGGGACAATTGATAGAGAACTTAGAGAAGATTAATAGGGACAAGAAGAACTCATTCAAGTATGGAACTTTGATTTTCTGCATATTCTTTACTTTATGAATGAATTCACTGGTGTCGGTCCAGTTGATTGGTCCGGTGATAGTTCAAATCAGAGAATTGATGTATGGAATGGATAGTAAAATGAGGACATGTGCATTATGAGGGTATTTCAAGACATTTCAAAGTATGATGAAAGCTAGGAATAGGATTCCTCAGTCTATAGTGGAAAGGTATCAGGATACAATTCATTTTATGGTTGATACTAACCAATGCTTAATGGAAGTATTTGAACCAAGAACATCTTGGATAATGCTAATGAGATATGAAGTAGAGGATAAAATACTAGATGTATATGCTCAACATTTGTTGAGCAAACCTATTGATCCCACTAAGTAGAGATTTGGGACATTTGTTGAAAAAGATCTCAAGTTTCATGTGGAGATGAAGAAAACAAAGATAGAGAGAAGACTGAAGAGAAGAGTAGAAGGTCTTGTTGAATATATGGGAATCCCAGTTGAGAAGGTTAGGGAAGCAAGGAAAAGGACTCGACAAGCTACTTATGAGAAGCCTACAAAGATTGTTGCAACTACAACTAAATCCTCCCCTACTATGTCAAGGCATACTAGAAGTTCTGCACCAAAGAAACCACAAGTGCAATCACTTGTGAAAGAAGGAAAAAGAAAGAAATCAAAGGAAAAGAAGAAAGAGGAGGTCATCAGTGAGGATGATGAGGAAACAAAATCAGATGATGTAGTGAAGTAGCTAAAGTAGAAGAAGACTAAAGCTTCACAAATTCCCAAGTCTAAACCATCCAATTGAGGATGATGATGAATCATGTTTAAGTTTGTTGTCTTCATCATTTTATCAAATGTAAATTCCATCCAATTAATGGGTTCATCTTAGGAGAGATTCGCCCTTATGATCTAATGATGTCCGCAAGACATTTCAAAATGTTATAAAGCTTTAACAACCAACAAAGAGCAAGTTTCAAGAAAAATAAGTTAGTAAATGCTCACATTCAACCATATTATATTTGTTGATTGTAGAATAAATTCACATAATGTGAAATTGATCCAAAGCTATGGGATTGACCTACAATCAGCTATAATTTTGTACATAATCTTAGGCAATTAACATATCACATATTCTTAGTTTTTATATGCTTAATAACTCAAATATGCACCACAACAAAAATATTCTCTATTGTTATTCCAAGAGCTAATTGTCACATCCTCTTACACTTAGTTTCCTTAATGACATTATTTTATATGTTTCTATAATACCTATATATATTTTTAATTAATCTATGTTGATTTTTGGTTAATTGTTGTATTAATTAATATTCCTAGGATAACATTAGGGAAATGTTATTTTTCTCGATCTAATTTATAGAAATTTGTATATGAGAAAAGTGCAACATGTAATTTTATTCTACTTTTGTAGTATTACAATTGTAATGTCTTAATTGTTAACCTTTTATATTTTATCTATAGTTAACCCAAAAGTTGAAATCTATTGGTCATATATCCAAATCCCAATTCTTAATGGTACAAAACTATTTCTCTGTGTATCTATCTGTGTGCCTAAGACTATATTGTAGGAATGGATCTTGAACTATAGCGTAGTCCTTCCTATGTTAATTTTTTTGTTACTTCCTTGAATAAAACCTTAAAGATAATATGAACATTTCCTATTGGCTTGCACATCAAATACTTTGAATTGAGCCCTTAAGGCCTTGTATTTAAAGAATAGTCATAAGTCATTAGTAACAACAACTGGATATTGGATGTTGTTTGCATCACATTGCATACATACTTATAACTTGCATCACAAATACTAAACATTATCTTCATCTAAGAATCTTACAACTTTACTTGGTGTATATTCAAACTTGTAAATCAATGTAAGACTTGACAAGATTACTCTATGTAGTAAGTCCATAAAGATGCCTATTTTTAAACCATTTCTAAGCTCCAAATTTTGTATGTGTTGTCTAGAGTAATTCAAGCCAACCGTTAAACACATATTATAAGAAAATACCAATCATCAACTACATCCAATCAACGAAATGTAACTAAATTATTATAATCATCACACTTTATCAATTAATTGATTATAGTTCTAATTATTATTTATCATTTATATTAAATAAGAAATAACCATAAAACTTATTTGTCATAACAATCTAAAAAGTAAGGGACAACCCTTACCCTTTATCATGTCCTTTAGACTTTTCTAATATAAGAAACAACACCCTTATTTTATTATATATTTTAATCAAAAAAATATATAAAGAATAAATTATAACCTCTCATAACATCAAGATTAAAATGCTCATAAAATTGTGGGAAAAATCACCCGTATACATTGAGATGACATGCCCATGCAATCCCAAAGGCTTGTGAGTTTTGAATTGTTTTCCCTAAAAAGCTGATAATAAAAAGGTCCAAGTCAAAGATCTGATTGCCCTCCCACAAAAGTTATGGGCAAAGGCCCACTATCTTAAAAACACTACAACTTTAAATAGAAGAAATTAAATAAGGTAGATGACATTTGTAAAGTCATGTACTTAAATGAAAATATAAAATGGTATTTAATACCATCAACCAAAATACTAGATAAGCATTCTCAAAGAGAAAGTAAACCAAAAATATGTTTAAAATTAGAATATGAAACCCTTGATTTTGCATTATATGAGACAAAGGGAAGAAGAAGAATAAGGTTTAGATGTTTCGTTGTGTGGGGACGGGAGGAATGTTTGAGGTACTAGACTAGACAATTTTATCTACTCCTAAAATGTTGGCTGCATGTGAAATTATTGTCATCTTATCTATTTCATAATATATTAATACTTTTTCCTTACTCATGAAGAATAATGGGAACATGTAATACCACAAGTATGTCTGTGTAAGGTGGAACACCATTATTCACACATATGCTTGCCAAACATGTAAATATCTATCTCCAAACGTGTCCAAAAACTAAGAATGTAATTATGGATTTGACCATGTGTGTTGTGTCTACACTAATTTTATGCTTCACCATCATTATTTTTATCGACTATTGTTAGGGTGAAATTTACATGTTCTTGTCCTTTCCCTTTATACCTCAATTTTCATGATTACTTATTTTTATGTTTTTTTAAAATTTAATTTAATTTTAGATTTTAAATATGTTGGTGTAGATCTAATTTGATATAATGTTTTATGTTCATTTTAAAATTTTAAAATTTAGATTTTTATTTGATGAGTTATTTTATTAGTCATTATGAACCAACATGATGTATATTATGTTGATTTGTTTGCTTGATTGTTGTATTTAATGATATTTTCTTATTCATTTGAAATCATCTATGAGTTATATAAAGGAAGCATACTAAGATTTTATTGGTAGAACATTTATAAGACTATCATAAGAGAAATATTATAGGATTAATCAACACATATCATCCAAGATATATTGCACATGTAATAAAGCAAAATTGACTGAGAAAAGAAAAATAAGATTCCTTTAAGAATATTTTCATAAGTTGCACTAGGGTGAATCGACACTTAGATGTATATTAAACTTGCAATGATCATCCTTTTCTAAGAGGTTTGATCTTAAATATATAAAAATAAGTATCTAAATAAACTGCTTAAAAAAATGAATTGCTGAAAATATAAAAATAAGTAAAACTTATTTATATTCAAAATGAAAATTATAGATAGCAAGGAATCTAGGATTGAAATTTAGTGGTTTTTGCCTAGGATGTTAGCGCCTCACATGTACGTCCACACATTGTACTGTCATGTGCAAAATGAAGAGCACAAAAGTTCCCAAAAATCATAAAAGATTTGGCTTTGTCAATCTAGTAATTTGTAAGAGTATAAATGAAAAATATGCCAACAAATACCATATAATAAAAATATCAAAAAACTAAACTAAGTTATAAGATTTAAACGATTTAATGAAATAAGTGAACAATAAACTATCATTTGACACTAGCAAATGATGTAAGATCCATTGTGATGCACTAGTGTTCTAGTAATTTACACTAAAAAATAGGCTAACACAAAAGTGACATACAAAAATGACCACAAGAAACAAGAAATACACACCTTGAGAGAGATAAAGATTAGTGCAAGAAATTAAATGAGCCTACAAAAAACTAAGGGAATGAATATCAAAGTGGGTAGAAGACATATCACGAAATTGGAAGTGTATGCAATTTTTGACATTATAGCATAATTGTTTATTGTCTTTGAATATTCACTTGGAGTCATAATATTGATCCATCTAAAGATTTAATTGAGTGATCTAACAAATGGGTATAAAGGTGATTACAAATACCGCTAGTCCTTACAAGCACTTAAATATGAGAGATCAAGGGAAAATAAGTTGCACAAGATGGGCATAAATAAGATAAAAACCTTGAGATATAAGATCATTTCAGTGTAGAAAATCACTTTGGTGCACACAAATATTAGTTCCATGGACAAATATCTAAACCAAAGTAAAAATAAATTTTGTCAATAAGAAGTCTTTGAGTCCTCCAAAAAATACAAAGTATCAGTGATTCAATTTCTTCCATTTTTTACAATATTTCTTCATCATAGAAATATAATTAAGTATTATTTTTAAATTTCACATTTATTTATAGGTGTATTAATGATCTCTTACAGTGAATATCATGTCCACTAAGGTCTTGTACCTTAATTCCTAGTAAAGTGGACATAATTTACATATTAAGTTTATAACTTGATTCCTAGTAAAGTGGACATGATTAACATATCAAGTTTACTTAGGCATTAGTTATCATAAATTAGTTATTTTATGTAACTTGTCATTTCGTATTGTTCATGGAGTCATGTTAGTTATCCCAGGGGTACTCTAGAAGTTATCCTATGGTGGGAGCATGTCTCATTATTTACTTTTAGACTTTAGGCATTTAATTTTTGTATCAAGGGTAGTTGACATCCTACCTCATCACCTTGCCTATATAAGAAAGGCTCATTTGTACATTGTATCATATCGATTTAATCAATTTTTATATCATTCAATCTCATTATTCATGCAAACTCATGTTTGAACATTCTCTTGTCATAAGCATCTTTCTTGGTTGATCCTTTGAAGTATGCACAACTTCATGATGGGTTATTTATCATTCCACCGTGGTATCAAAGCTATGGTCAATTAAACTTCTTTCCATATTAGAGAATTGGGCCTTTTCTAGAATAAATATTCTCATTTGTAAGTTGATCTACTGGGCTTCACTTAGTGAACTTGGGTCATATCTTGGGTCATATCACGTGTGTTCATGGCATACTAAAGGATACCCTTATTTTCAAAAACTATTGCTCTTAAATCATTTTTAATCATCCCCCTCCAATACCCACCCTATACCCCACACACCCCATTTTCCTCTATAAATCATATTAATCCCCAACACCGCCCCCCGAATACAGGCAATATATTGCCCTATTTTTTCCCATTTTAAACCCCCAATATGAATGTATGTGATATGGTATTGCCCCGTCAATGAAGCCCCTATGGATTGATCTTGGCCATTTTTGCCAAACTTTCAATGGTTTGAAGAAGGTCTAGTTGCTAACTCCAAGAGATAGTTGTTCATCTGAAGAAAGTTAGGTCATATCTAACCTTGCCATTGCGCTCAAAAGGATTATGAACCCCAAAAATGCATACTAAATCATTGGTTTTGAACAAATTCATCCTAGGCATCTGAAATTATTTTCCACATCATTGTTTCATACAAAATTTGTAGAATCACACAAATTCATGTGGATAGGGGGTGGGAAAAAATTGCTTATCCGGTTATATTCAAAAAAATAAATCTCTATTTAAGCGTCATTTGAACAATTTTCTAGGCTATGTTAACTTATTTTGGGCAAAACATTTGTGTAACTTGGCTCTTTTCCAAGTCATTTTCTACAAAATGTGGATTCTTTGGCCTATCAACAAAATTGGTAATTTTTTTGTAATTATTTAAATTTGATTAATTGCTTTGTTCTTTGTGACGAGGACAACTTAACCCGAGTTGTTACCCTTTTTTATTAATGGCCTTATTTTAATTTTGGGGGTTTTAGTTTTAATTCTGGATGAACCAAAAAAAATCTATTGGCTTGAGATTTTTAGTACATCAGATAGGCTTTCATTTTAGTTATGTGACTCTTTTGATTGTACATTCTTATTGGTTTGGTATTTTGGTGGCACAAAGTTTTGGCAGACACTTTATTTGCCTTCAAAGGGTAGAATTATTTTGGTCGGGGAATGTCCTTTTACATTCAAGAAATATCTTAAGAGGTTATTTAAGGAGAATAAAAACCCTTCTCAAGTTATTCATAGTCATCAACTAACAAATTTAATTCAAGTTGCACTTATTGAGAGAAAAAGAGAAAAAAAAATTAAGAAATTGGTAACAAATTATTTTCAATTAATGCTTGGTTTGATGAGGAATGCAAAGCTGCTCGGAGAACATTGAAAGGGTTGATCAAGAATATTAAGTTGTATAAGAAGATTTTGAGAAAGAAAAAAGTTGATTTCATGTGCACTAGATGTGAATTTTTTTTTTACCTTGGAAAGAATAATCTTTAGTTATTTTGAAAGGAAATTAATGTTACAAGTAGTGGTTTCCATTGCACCAAAATTTCAACCTCAATGTCTGATACAAACAATAGACTTATGTAATCCACATGAGGCAATTAAACCATATCATGAATCCCGCGAGGGACGCTGGCACACTACCAATAATCCTCCCAACATCACTCGTCGCAGTCTCGCATCACTCACAAAGGAGATTCAAACCTATAACCAAGCTCTAATACCACTTGTTACAAGTACTGGTTGTCACTGCACCAAAAGATCGATCTCAATGCTTGATACAACCACTAGACTCATAGAATCCACAAGAGGCGATTAAACCATGTCACGAATCTGGCGAGGGACGTTGGTGCACTGTTAACAATTCAACCTATAAAGAAGCAAATTGAAAATAATATTACAGATGCACAATGGTTTTATTGTGCAAGATATCTCTATCATATGAAATTAAAGGTTGTCCCTCCACCTCTGGTCAACACTACAATAATTTTTTTATGTACAAGATGTAGAGATAGGTGTTAAGAAGTTAGGGGTTGGAAAAGCTAAGGATTTGGTTGATCTTCAAGAAGAGTATTCAAAGGGAGGGGTGAGATATATCGCACCTCGCATAATGAAAATATTCAACAATATTATTCAGCAAGGGTTCCCTAAGGAGTGGATAAATAGTCTAGCAATACCTTTTTAAGAGTGGCGGCATCAATCATTCTTCCAATTATAGAACCATTATGATAAATCTATTGTTTGAAAAGCTATTTGGTAGTATGATAGAAATTAGAATTATCACATGGGCATAAGAAAAGATAAATGTGCAAAAAGACAAGTTGATTTCAAGCCTAAACACTCTATGGTTGACCATGGCATCACTATGAGGCACTTGATTGAAAATGTTTAGGAGAAAAGTGAAGAATCCTTTTGTTGTTTTGTTTATTTTAAAAAGGCATTGGCATAGTTATTAGAGCTACATTGTGGCATAGAATGGAAGAGATTAGAATTCCTTTGCATCTTTGGGCAGTTTTTGATAGGCTTTATGAAGAGGTTAAAGTTAAAATCAATTCCATAACAAGCATCTCAGAATGTTTTAGGAGTAACATCAAGGTCAAGCAAAGGGTGGTTGTTATCCCCCACTCTTTTTAGTCTCTATATTGAAAAGTTTGAGGAACAATTTATTTTCTCAAGGTAGACATGGGGTTCATATGGGGGAGTTTGTGATAAAGCTTCTTCTCTATACTGATGATCTTATTTTGATTGCAAATTCAACTCAGCGGTTGCAAGAGCACTTATTTGGCCTTGAGGGTTTTTGTAGTATAGTGGGGATGCAAGTTAATATCAGAAAGACTAAAATCATGATTTTCTCTAAAAAAAGAAAGAAAATTTTGAATAAGTTTCACTTTGAAGACAACACTCTTGGATAAGTTAAGGAATAAAAATATCTTGGGTTTGAATTCAACAACAATTTAATTTGGGAGGGTTGTAGAAAAAAGAGAACTTTGGGTGGATGGAAAGCATTGTATGCTTTTCAAAATAGATATAGAAAGGCTGAACTTTTGAATTGGAAAACTATCCAGGTTCTTTTTGGTCTTCTAGTGCTCCCAGATGCACTTTATGGATGTGAATTGTGGGCTAGCAATACTCCTATTTCAAAGTGGAAATAAATTGAGAGAATTCAAAAGTGCTTAACCATAAGAAAGTTTAAGATTTAAATTTTAGTTAATTATGATATCTTATTGAGTGAAGTGGGGACAGTCCCTTTAAGTGCTATGATGTGTCTCATAGATTATTTATAAAGAAATGAAAATATGAAAACAAGTAGATGGCCAAATGTTGTTTTCAATGATAGTTTGAACAAAAGAAAGAAGACTTGGATAAGACAAAACAACAGATGGATGAGTAAACATGATAAATATTTAAATGTGTGCCCCATAGGAAACAAAGAGATAAAATATTTTGTCTTGGATAAATTTAGTAAGAATTCTTGGGGTAAAGTGTTTTGGAGAAAAAATAAATACTATATTGAGGAGCTCAATCCCATTTGTGATCTTTCTCAAAAAATGTACATAAAGACTTGTGTACCATGGAGAGCCAAAATTATTATTACTCAATTAACAACTAACTCTCATCAACTTCAATGTGAAACTTGGCATGGAAACAACTGAATTAAATTGGGAAGATAGGGTTTGTGTTCTTTGCACTTCTAGCAAAATTGAATTTGAAAGGCACTTCATTTTGGATTATAATGCTTATGGTGACATCAAGAATGATTATGTTAATGTCTTGATAGCTTGGTCATGGTATAATATTTTCAGTGAGGGGGTTATTGAGAAATTGGGGGAACTCATCATTGTCCTAAATAGAAAAAGAAAAAAACTACTTAAGACAAATATTGAAAGGTTGACTATCCCATAGGCTATCTAATGTTTAGCCTCTCATGGACATTAAAATTTCTTATTCTTTACTATTTGAAGCCTTCCATTGGTTGTGCATTCACATTGGGGTGGACGGTTTTTATTTTTTTGTGGTATCATATATAAAATTTTGGGGGGTTGTATTACCTTTTTGAGGATCATGTCCTGAGCCATCCACATCTCTCTCAACACCATGAGCTCACACCCATCAACAACTATCTTCTCATATGGGTTTCCCAACTTTGTAGTCATGATAGCATGATTTGGGCTTCCTAGAACATCCACTATGCTCAACCTTTGTAGAAACCTGTTATCCCAAGCATTGCCCTCTTTAGGCCATTTAGTTTGTACATCCCAATCTAGGCTCTTCTACCAACTTTATTGTTGAGCCTTATTGAGATATTTTGGAGGTTGTGATTTTTTGTAAGGTTTGTATTTCAATAGTTGTTGTCCACAAAAATTTGCTTGGACTAAGAGGTTAACTCTGCAGTCACATTGTAGGGTATCCTCAGTAGCCACACAGACACCCACTACTAGCCTTTTCAACCCTTTTATCCACATCAAGGCATCCTTCGACTACAATATACATATGTAGTATTTCCTGGTACAATTCATTTAGTGGATGATTTTAAATATTGGTTGGTGTAGTGTATTCATAAATTTTCGCATTGATGTTTATATTTGGTGGCTTACTTTTTAATTTGTGTAGCTACAATTTTGTTTTGGTAATTAATTTTTGTGGTGCGCGCACGCACAAAAAAAAAAAAATTTTATTGGGTCTAAGATTTTTGTAACACCACTCTGACCCCATCATTACAAGAAGGTAATATGATTTTGGAACCTAGCTTGCAAGTGAGATGAAGTAAGTATACTTGATATTAAATACTAGTTAATGTAACTAGAAATATATGCTAGAATGTAACTAGAAATATATGCTAGAATTAAGTGGAATACTATAATGTTAATTGATGATACGATGTCGACAATTGCTTACAGTAAACAAATATATGCCATGTTGATTATTGTGATTAAATGGTACCTATTAACACAAAAGTTTGCACACTTTCCTAGATGGTCATTAGCGGCCTAGGAAAACTTGTGAAACATGGAAAAAATCTCTCAATGTGGGACTTGATCAATGAGATTGAATCTCCAGAGAAGGTCAACTTCCTTTACAATCAGGGTGCACCTAAAACTACTGCTTTGAGGAAAAGGGAGAAGGATATACTAAAACATAAATATATAAAGGGAAAGAGTGATGCACTAGATTGAAATATGGTTACTATCTCTATCTTTAATACACATATCATCAATAAAATATAACCTACACATACCTTGACTCTATTACATCTACCAAGGACCCATATGCAGATAAAAAATAATGAGATGCTACCAGGAAGATATATTCACTATATAGCATTCATAACAAAATAGATACAACATACAAACCTAGAAAAGCAAAAAATAAACATTTAGCAAGAGGCAATAAATATGCATTGATAACTGAATGGCAAGATAAGGCAGGAACAAAAGATTCAATTAATATATGGTAAAAGGAAAATATAGTTGCACTAGAACATAGCTACTGTGAACCAAGCCAAAGAAGAACCCCAGAATATGTACAAAAGATTACCTTTTAAAGAGATGGCATAACTCAGAATGAGACATTTGAGTTTGAACCCTAAGCTAGGGTTGAGCTAGAGAATGAGAACATACCAAAAGAAATTTGATCTCGGAAGCGACAGGAAGAGCCAAAAGTGGAACCCAAAAGTCTAGAAGAATGACCCATCTTCTATCATAACATATCATACTAAATCTGATATGATGACGTGTATATCCTTTAGAGTCATTTGGAAGTGAAATATAGTCATGAAGCAATGGGAAAGATTAGATAGAAATCCTTTTGTAGCAACGGCACCACTTGAGTGAGTCGATAATAGTAGACAAGTCATTGGGGAAGCTGAGGGTGTAAATTCCCTATTTGTCTTTACTGACAAGAGCTCCTCCGATAAAACTCTGTATTTTTTTGGTGTCGAAATGATCATTTTGATCATCGTCAAAACTGATCTCTCACTCCATCGAAGACTGCATCTGAATGATTATTTCGGCAAGACCCAAAGATGTCTTGCCAAAATCATCACATATCTTTGCTACTCGAATTCTCATAAACAAGATGTTGGCATTATGATGGATTTTGGAGGTAAAATGATGAGTTTGTTTTTTTCATTGATGGAAGCTTGTTAACTCTATTAGTTTTGGTGAATAGGTTATAGTTACTGATCGAAAGGATGAATAGGTGAAGCAGATATGCTAAGTGTTCTGACCGGTGAACAGGAAGATAGAAATAGGAAAGTATTTTGAGTAGCGCACAAGAAGGTGAGAAAATTGGGAGATGTGATCATTATTAGTGCATCCCTATGGTCAGAATAGTCCAGACGTATGACCACGATAGTTAACTCAACGTTTTGTGAAATTTAGTATTTTGGTGATTGTTCTATATGAACCGGTTGAGTTACTTATTGGTTCCTGATGATCAAACGGTCAAGGTGGTTAATTTATTGTCAGTGTTTTGTATTAATTTTTTGTATTATGTTTTGGGCTGACATGTTAAGTTTTTTTGGCACGTATTTTCCTGAGTTAAGTCAAAGTTGGAGGACGACTCGTGGATTGTTTTTAATGCTTTAACCAACTTAAAAATAGTTATATAAAGGAATTCTAAATCAATGATTTATGTTTTTTATCATGGTTTTGGTGGTTGTGATCAGAGATAGAGGTATATTATCACGTCAAGAGTTTAGAGACTGTATTGGATCTTACACGAAAACATTTTCATTCTAGATCAGTGATTTGAGTTCATTGCTCAAGGCTAACTCTAATAGGTTAGCAAGGTTAAATCCCTTAATAGGGTAGAATTTAACAAGTATTTTGTAAAAATCCTCTTAAAAGGTGACTTCTGAGAAGTAGTTCTAAATCCTCTAGCGAGGTAGATCTTAACAGGTCTCTTTGTACTTCTAATAAGGTACTAGTCACTCTTAATTGAGTGAGCCCCTAACAAGGTATTGTAAGCTCCTAACAGGGAAACTCTTTTACTGTAGTGAAGATATTTGTAGGTGCCATCCCCACCATGGTTTTCTCCCTCTTACAAGGGTTTCCACGATAAGAATAGTTGTTTATGGTTTATACTTTGTGGTTGATTGAATTACTTTACTTCTATTGCATAGTTATAGTTGCTTGTTTGGTTGTGTGGAAGTTCCTTAAAATCATAACCAGTTTATTGGTTTAATTTTTTCATTGCCTATTTAGATTGATTCACCCCCCCTCTTAGTACTTCTATATACTAACACAAGACTTGTGCCGACAAACCCTATTGGAGAAAATAGTTGATTACTCTGTCGAAAGAAAGAACGTCGATAAGGCAAGGATAGGAGAAACTTCAAAATGGAAAAATTTTGCAATTGTGCATGGAACCATTTCGTCCCTTTGTGAAATGGAAAAATTTTGCAGTTTCATAGGGGACCATTTGGCCCCTTTGCAAAATAGTGAAATTTTGGACTTTCAAAAGGGAAATGTCCAAGAAGTCATGATGCATCCTTATTTCAAGGTGAAATACACATGTTGGCAAGACCCTTGTCAAAACCTCGTGAAGAACAACCAATTTGGAAAGACCAAACATATGTCCTTCCAACCTTCTACAATTTGGACACTAAGGAAGCTTGTGCATACATTTCGGGGAGACATGAAAAATATTTCACCGAAATGAAACTATGGAGTATTCTAACTGATTATCTCTTAAAGCATTGCTCCATTTGAGTTCTTGTGATAACATCATTCTAGAGGACTAATGACAAGTTGAAAAGGTCAACATTTCTAGAGACTCAAGGAGATCACTTGTCTACTAAGTGTAAAATACCAGTAGCCTAGCAATCCATTGGGCATGGACTCACTATAAAAAATAGAGATCTACAACCTCCTATAACTCAACAAAGAATGAAAACTTGTTGTCTCTGAGAAAATAATTCTTCTTGTGCACTTCTTGGAAAGCATAAAAATTCAAACCTACTATGTACAATATTTACAAATGAAAACATCAAACAAAGCCATTCCCTAGCTTATTGAAATAATCACCCCTCCTTAAAAGTTGATTGTTCCTTTCATGTGCTTGGGTAGTTATGTAGGACAATAAGAATAACAAGCATATCACAACTTTTTGAAAAACCATCACAATGCTAAAAACAATGAAGCTCTCAAGAACTGGGACATTCTTACCTTGAGTAAGATAAACATTCTCCTCTTTGTGATAATTACCCTCATTCTTTGAAGTGAACATGATCGGTGAAAAATTGTTGATTTGTTGTAGAACTAGATGTCTTATGGGGCATCCTCTTGATGGCACTAGGAATAAGAAATCATCCTTGACCTTGATGTTGTGCTCTGCAATGATGTTATACTGCTGGTTTGGAAGTTTCTACTCTTCTTTTGGTGAAGAAAATATCTCCACCTCTTCATGTTTCTCATGAACCACTTCTCTGTGAGATACTAGTATGGAGTGAATCTCCACTTGTTGTTGTTGCAACTCATGATCTTTTGATGAAAGAGAAGATGATTTGATGTCCATGGATGAACAAAATATCTCCGGCTCATTCCAAAAGTTCCCTTCCTCATCATACTCTTCTTGCTCTATTGCAGAGATATGCATAGGCTGAGAAGCAACCTCATGCATATAAGAATGTCCTTTCTCATGGATAGAGCTATCCTTGGGATCTTCTTTCTCATCATCCATATCATGAAGGACCTCCTAGTGCAACAACTAATTTTTATTTCATTCTTCTTATTGTAGCAAGTCCTCTGAATCTTGCAAAGGATCATAAGCCAAGATTTGTTCCTCAAGGGTAGTAACAACTTTATCTTCTTCTTCTTCTTCCTCCACAAAAGAGGGAACCTCTTAAAATTGGAGGATTAGTTCCTCTTACTTTTGTGCAATCTTCATCTGCAGAGAGGGTTGAAAAGACACAACCTTCTCAATATCTTCCTGTAGATATTTTTTCTCCTCCTCTATGGCTTGTGATGCCTGCCTACAAATAACATGCTGCAACTCTTCTTTACATGGAAAAATTGGCTCTATCCATTCCATTTGCACTACTTGAGGAGTTCCAGTAATAAGAGGTTCATTCACATGGAATCTTAACACATACATTTCGTGTCCAAAAAAGGGATTTGGAAAGGAACTAGAAGAATGAACCTCATTTCCTTGAATAGGCTCTTGTGATAGAGGTGTTTTTCTTTGTCTGAAGCTGACAAATGTTTTCCTAGGAAGCTTCAGATGCTCGTACTTGAGCAATATTGAGCCTCGTTTGTTCTTTTTATGCAGCTATCTTCCTTGCAAGTTCCTCCTTAAGAAGTTTTTGTTGTTGGACATCCATTTTTGGCTCATTAAGATAGGCTTGGTATGTCATCTCTTCCTATTGCATTTTGAGCTATTGTTGCTTCTTGACTTTATCCACCTATATATTGAGGTCCAACAACTACTTGCCCATGTTTTGCAACATAGATTGCATCTTCAATGTCATGGCCACTAATAGATTTGACCCCAAATTTCAACCAAACTTGTCGACCAACTAGCAAAATTGTTTTATTTGGTCGCATTATAAAAGTTAACTTTTCTTTTTTTTACTTTTATGCCTGTGTTGGTCAAAATTTTGACCAACACGTGCATAAAAGTAAAAAAAAGAAAAATAAA
>MU225051.1:97195-113793 GCA_018584345.1 Thuja plicata
TCCCGTGAAGGGACATGTCTCTCCTAGTGTCTCTCTCAATATAAATACAAGAAAGATTGTTGCATTTGAAACACACAGAAAATTAAGACAGTGCTATTACATTTGCAGTGATCCTAAATCTCAACAAGAAGAACAACAAAAGATGAAATAGGTTATCAAGAACCAGATTCAAGGCTACCGAGCAGAACATAGGTATTGATCAATCACAATAGGTGATAAATATACATGTAATCTTTATTGGCTCTATAATCAGCAGTTGTATATTGCATATACTCAATTCAATAAATATTTTTTAGTACATTCTAACAAGTGTAGCAAATAGAAGAAATCCTTGAGAAAGGTGGATTTAACAATCCTTTATAATTCTCTTAACTGAGTGCACACTAAATAGTGTTGCTAAATCTCTTAACAGAGTAGACCTTAACCAGTCTCTACATGATACTCCTAATAGGGTAGATCATTAGAAGTGATCATAGTTGTAAGCCTTAACCGACCCCTTCCATTCTGTAGATAATGAAGCTTTGTGGGTTTCATCCCCACCGCAGTTTTTACCTTCTAACAAGGGTTTTTGCGTTATCAAATCTTGTGTCATGTGTCTATACATTTCGTGAATGTTTCTATAAATGTTTTACATGCTAAGTGAATTATGATTTGATATAACATACACAAAGATAAAATAGAATATATGATTGGTAATACAATTGATTACATAAAAGGATTAAGGTTAAAGTGATAAAAATTTTGAGGGTACTGATTCACCCCTCCCCTCTCAATACACACCATTCCATTATTTCCAACAATTAGTATTAGAGATAGATCTCTTATTTGGAAAAGTTTAAAAGACTTAAAAGAAAAGATCATACAATGGAAAGGTACAAGCTAGACAAGAGTATTGAGAATCACAAGTTAGAGATACAGATCTTATATGAACAATATAAAGAAGCTAGAATCAAGATGAGACAACTACTGGATGAAAGAAATATTATGGAATCTTGTTGTAATGAAACAGACTATCATGAAGAAGAGATAACTGATCTATTTGAGTCATCACAATCTACATGTAGCATAGCATCAGACACATCTGAAAAAAGCATCACAAGTCTGAATGAAATCAATCAACATCTGGCTGGACAAGTGAAATCACTACAAATCGGTCAAGAGACACAGATGGTAAGGATGATTGATATCATGAACAATGCTAGACAAGATGAACAAGAAAGAACACTAGCTATTGATCACATGAGGAACATCATCATGAGATCAACAATCAAATTATATTTATGATTCAGGAGGCAAACTGAATGAACATAGAACTCATTGAAAGAATAGAGTCTATTGGTGAGCTAAGAGAATAAAATGAAAGATTAAAGCATGAAATGAGAATTCAGCAAAAACACAATGACATGATCAAGAGAGCTAAAGAAAGCACTAAAAGGATGGATGATTTTATGGATGGAAAAAGAAGAGTCAACAACAATACCAGACTAGGGTATACCGAGAATGGAGAATCACCATACCAAACTGATCCAAAGAATGTCTAGACAAATCCAAGACCAAGAAAGTAGTCATGCAATCACTGTGGAAAACCAAGCCACACATCAAATGTTTGCAGAAGAAAGATAAAATGTATTCCTAATCCACACCTTCATTCATAGGAATTTTTTATAAATGTAACAAGAAAGGACATAAAGCATATGAATGTAAATCTGAGGTGAAACAACCAAAGAAGGAAACCTACATGGACAAATACTATTCTACTTGCAAAATGCATGGGCACACATATCTTGAATGCAGGAAGAAGAAAAAGAAAGCATGGAAGCCTAAAGAAAATGATAATGCTTATCAATCAAAAAGAGTCGGTAACTCATATGTTTGGGATTACAATACATGGGAAAAATGCACATGTGGAAGATTTGGACACATAGCTGCAAACTACATGAGAAAATGGATGAGAAAGTCTAGGAGCTGGACTAAGCCCGGAATGACATGTTTACACTGTCATAAAGTTGGTCATCTAAGAAAGGACTGCAGAGATCAAGTGACAGAGACAAGAACCTTTGCCAATATAAATACCATTGAAGACATCAGGAAGATGAGAACAAAATGTGGAGGAAAGCTAAAAACACTGCTAATGTTGGACCAAGAAACACAATTGGTGACACCTTATCCAATGGATCTGGTGACATCACCACACTCGCCTAAGATGAATAAGTAAGTATGGAACTGCACTATACTAAGTTATACTTTGCATCAGTTCCATTATACATAGTTAAAATGCCAAACTAGCATGATTAAAGATAAAATATGGTATTAATTGTTATGATTCTGTAAATTCAATCTTGTCAGTCAATGCATACCAAAAAGCATCGGTTAACATACAAAAGCTAAGTTGTCAAAGCATACCGAGAATCATCAGTGTACATATGAAAACCAAGTTAATCAACGTAACCCAAGACTCGTCAGTAATCATGTAAAATGCATTGAAGAGTTTGCCAATTCCCGAGCACCATCAGTAAACATGTGAAAGGTCAAGTAAGTTATCACTTACCCCAAGCCGAAAGTTTGTGTGTAACCCGAGAAACTCCGTCTTAAACACCTAAAAAGTGGGTAGAGCATTAATTGCGCCACTTAGGGTACCATCTATAAATAGGCCAATGGAAGAGATCATTATTCACCAATGATTTAGAGTGAAGAAGAAGAGCAGAGTAGAAAGAAAATAGAGTGACCAGATTGTAGAGCACTCCAAGCATATTCACAGAATTTAGATTCCAAACAATAGAAGCTACAAAAGGTTAAAGTAAGTAACAAGACTCACCGAGCTCACTATTTTATTTTATGGGAAAAGCCACAAATTCATGAAAACTATGGCAACCACTTCCTATGCAACCAAGATCAAGAATGATAAAGAAAAGAAGGTTAATCTGATCAAGAACTCCACTTGTGAAGAACCTAAGTATAAAATTTGTCCATAGGTTGCTTCGCAACCCAATGACGCTGGAGTGTTCTTCAGAATTCCACCTAGGGTTTTATTAATTGAAGATGTACATTCCTATATACATTGCAAGATCATCGAGATAGGAGATCTTGGGATTGATCAAGCTTACAAGAAGCTTTGTACAGGAAAAACCATAAAAGAGGAACACAAACACATAGAAGTCAAAGGGATGACATGTGCCCTAATATTCTCAAGGGAGTTTAAGACCGAATGGATTTGGGTACTGCTAAGCAGAGTGCATGATTGAGAGATGTGGCTAGATGAGCCAAAACTGATCACTAGAGATGTGATACATGTTGTTACCGGTTATCCTATAACCGACAAAGCCAAGGCTCTCAAACACCCTTCTCATCTCAAGATTGAGAAGATGACAGGTGTAGTATGGGATAATAGAGGATTGAAGGTTAACACCATCACCAATCTAGAACTCAAGTTTGGTGCATGTGTGCTAGGATATAAGATATACCAATCCAATAGGCTAAACAATATAGCATGTGGAGTAGTTGAAACTGCTTATAAGATTGTAAAGAAAGGTCTACAATTGGATCTATCCAAGCTTCTACTGAAGTAGTTAGATGAAAACATGGGGACAATCAGGTCCACAAAGTCCAATTCATGTAAGTTCAAATCACTCTTAATGTGTACATTTTTCTATTTCCATAACTTCTTTCCATCTATAGGAAATGTGAACTGGGATACCACCCGACTAGTGACCATACAAATTAGTGAATTCATCAAGTCACTGGGTGACAACTTCACATCAGTTATGGATGAATACTTTACTAGATTTAAGGAAAGAATACAGAAAAGAATAAGGATACTAGAACAACTAGTAGAAAAGTATAAGACTGACATTTGTTTTATGGTGGACATTGAAAACACCTTTATCAAACTAGTTGTACCAAGGACAACATGGTTAGCACAACTTGACCATGAAGTCAACATAGATCAAGCCACCTATACTATTGAAGCATTGATAAATGAACCAGTGGACAAGTCACAACCTAGGTTTGGAACCTATGAGGAAGCCAAGGAAAGAATAAAAAACAATCTTAGTTGTGAAGAAATCTGACAGAAAGAAAGAGAAAATGGTCAAGAAACTAAAGAAAAAGTTGTCAGTAAATGATGAAGAGTCTGAGAAAAAGGATGACACTGAGGTACACTCACCCATCGGTGAAGAAGAAAAATTGAGTGACTCAAAATATACAAAGTCCGATTCACTACCACCATCACTAGAAAAGAAACCAAGGACCATTGTTGCATCGAGGACTAAAATTTAGACAACAAAAGTTGCAACTAAATCATCGATACAGAAAGGACAAGTGAGGACTTACAAGAGAAAGCCTCAAATAGGGGAACATGAACCAACAAATAGAAGAAGACTCATCAGAACTAAGGAAGACATAGAGGACACTGAATAGGATGAAAAACTTGTTAAGAACAAGTTACCTTCCACAATTGATGAGGTATGTGCAACTACCATCAAGTCAGGTTCAATAACAAACCCTAAGATCAAAAAATGGCTAAAACTGGATCACAAGGCTTAGAATAAGTTAGAGGAGTAAATCATCACAACAATATGCATATTCAAATATGTACCAATATAGTTTGGAGATAAAATGCCTACATAAATTATAGATAGAATTTTGGAAAGGTGGACATATGCACTAAAGGAAGAGAAACAAATAAGGGAAAGAGTCCTATTTTTAGTTATGCCACCTGAATCTAAGATGGAAGAGATTGAAGAAATGATGAAGCAACATTCCAAAAGGTTCTCACCAAAATTAAGAGCCTACAAAGTTCTATAGGGACATCTAATTGATCTTGATAGAAAAAGTGAGGATTAATGGAGAAAGATACTTGATGTACCTAAAAAGGACACAAGCCCCATTCCATAATTATCTCTTACCGATAAGCCACACAATGAAGAAGATCAGGCTAAACTGAGCCCAGAGCACATCATTATAATTGATGGTGAGGATGTTAATGAAGAAGCATTGAACACAGCAGCTAACAAGGATATGGACACTATAGATGAAACATGGCCTGATAATACTATCATTGACATTACCAGAGAAGATCCTATAGATGAAGTAAAGAAAGATGAAGATGTCACTATTGCCCCAGACCAAACCGAGGAACATGACACAACAATAGATACTGCTCAAGTAGATACACCGGGACAAATACCACTATTGATACAAGCTATCAATATTATCTTAGAGAAGGAGAAATCAATTGACAAGGATGTAAGCATACTCGAGGATAAGGGTGAAGAGGAACCAAAAGACACATCCGATTAGTAGAATAAATATGGAGAGCAAAAGAAAACCAATGAGGAACGAAAAGAAATAGGAGGAGGACAAAAAGACAAAGGTGAGGAAGAGAAGAAAAGTGATACCACTCCTAAGGATACCAAAGGAGATGTTGTAGATAAGGCTAAGGTTGATGTGGAGATGTCCACTCCCAACCGACAGGTAGAGACCAAGTAGTAGGATACATGTACACATACACAAAATCCTTCACCAAGCACATAAAACCAAGAAAAGGAACTTTCTATGGTACTACATACAGGTCCCTCAACAACACTCTCCAAGAAGAAAAAGAATCCACTTACACTGGAAGAGATAATTGAGATACTAGCCTATGATCCAAGGACATTGGATCCAGAGGCACTAACAAACTATGCAGAACTATGTAGAAGAAAAGATATCTAGGATAAGCTGAAAAAGGAAACAAAAGACACTCAGGTACTTGAGACAATCAGGGATATTCTTCAACAAATAGTACCTGATACAGAAATAGATCAAAATGCATCAATAATTGATCAACTAGTTATTCTTACCGATGTAATCCAATCATAGAATTTGGATGCAAAAAAGGCTGTAGAAGAACGAGCAGAGCAAAAGTACCAATATAAATTAATAGAGAAGATTAGCCAAGAAGTGGCAGAGAATAAGGTAAATTTGTATGAACAAGTAAGCGAGTTAGAACCTATCATTTCAGAAGCAATAGCCTTAGTTCAAAAGTTAAGCACATTAGAAAAATTCACTAAGGAGAAAAGTGAAAATATTGTAGTTCTAAATTCTAACTAGATGCAGATCTAAATTCTAGTTCTCAAAGTCTCTCAACAACAGACAATGCAATATAGTTGCATTATGCAAAGACAATGGAAGCAAAGAAGTTGAGACTTCAGATTCAAGAGGCAGAATCAAAGTTCGGGGATGAGGTAACCGAGCTACAAGCTCTACTCTTACCGAATCTCACACTACTACAACAACATATGACAATGGCAAGGCAATTGATAGCCACCCTGGAGATGTCTATCACCGACAACATCTATGATATGCACGTGAGGATCACATTGAAGCACATGGCTCTAGAACACCTTCAAGAGAAATGTGAGAAGATGATGGAGGACATGAACAACTCTCACTCCCACATTTTTTACAAGTTGTAAGTGATTACACCTTTTCCCTTACTATGAAAAAAGGGGGAAAATGATATGATACAAGGGGATACAAAAGGGAAAATGATATGTATACAGGAGATGATAAGTGTATATACATATACTATACTGCCATATACATAGGGGGAGTCATAAATGACAAGGTGAACACATGGTGTACATTACTAAATATTTTAGTATTTTGCACATATCAATTTTTGATACTAATGTCAAAGGGGGATATTGAAGACATATTTTTCCATTAGTATGAAAGGAAAAATAGTTTTGAAACTATCGGTAACACCAACACCAAAAGTCAGGTTTAGTGCAACCTGATAGACAAGTTCAAAGGGAACCCAAAGACACAGTGCAATCCAAAAATGTTACAAGAAAATCCAACATAGCAAACCCGACAGAGCAAACCTGACAGAGAAACCCCGACAGAGAAAACCTGACAGAGCAAACCTGATAGAGCAAACCGGACAGAGGAACCTAACAAGTAGAGTATAGTGCAAACCGATAGAACAAATGATAGAGGAACCCGACAGACTATAGAGCAACCCGAGCACCAGTCTACTGAGAGACAGTTAGAATCCTGAGAAATGTGGATCTGACTTCCACGTCAGATAAAACACTTGTTTTTTTATATTTAGCTTTTTAATTAGCTTTAAATCTATTTCTTGAGGAACAAGCAATGTAATTGTAATTGTTTTAATCAATCTAACTGATTGAAAACATGCAAACTAGGAGATCAAGGTCTAGTTGTAAACCTTTGATCATAGAGTTATCATTGTTATACGTGAAACTCATATAGGTCAAATTCATTGTATAGATAGATATGTAATCTATTAGAATACATGTGTGATGATGATTGTAGCTGAGGAGCACATCTATGGATCAAACTAAGAGTTTTATGTAGAAGAACAACAAAAGATGAAACAGGTTATCAAGAACCAAATTCAAGGCTGCTGAGTAGAACAAAGGTATTGATTAATCACAATAGGTGATAAATATACATGTAATCTTTATTGGATTTGTAATCAACAATTTTAGATTGTGTATACTCAGGTCAATGAATATTTTTTATTACATTCTAACAAGTGTAGCAAATAGAAGAAATCCTTGAGAAAGGTGGATTTAACAATCCTTTGTAAATCTCTTAACTAAGTGCACACTAAATAGTGTTGCTAAAGCTCTTAACAGAGTAGACCTTAACCAGTCTCTACATGATACTCCTAGCAGGGTAGATCATCAAAAGTGATCACAGTTGTAAGCCTTAACTAGCCCCTTCCATTCTACAGATAGTGAAGCTTTGTGGGTTTCATCCCCACAACATTTTTTTAGCTTCTAACAAGGTTTTTCTGTGTTATCAAATCTTGTGTCATGTGTGTATACATTTCATGAATGTTTCTATGAATTTTTTACATGCTAAATGAATTATGATTTGATATAACATACACAAAGATAAAATAGCATATATGGTTGGTAATACAATTGATTACATACAAGGATTAAGGTTAAAGTGATAAAGGTTTTGAGGGTACTAATTCACCCTCCCCTCTCTGTACACACCATTCCATTATTTCCAACAATTAAAGTGTATTCAAATCCCTTATATGAAGAGAAAGGTCGTTACATCACAGATGTAGAAGAAAATAAGTAGATTAATAAAAAAATTATTACGATTGAGGAGGTTTCACTTAATAGTCCCACTGATATCTACGATAAGTAGAGTGGTTATGCCTCATAGGATCAATTCAATCATGAACATGAGATTTATGAATGCAATGGTTCTTTTAGGATATTGATGAATGACAATAAGATTTCATGGATATCTGATAAGTTGTTTTTTCAAGATGTATAGATCAGTGACAATGATCAAGTCTCTCATTGTTTTTTCACTTATCGGTCTAAAAATTTTCATAAACTAGTTTATTTTTGTGTCTGCATGAAGGAGAATGTTTTTTAGAATCCCTTAAATAAAATCATCATTGTTGTATTTTGGATTTTCTCTCAAAATGAGGTTCTTGACAGAGGAAAGTGATGGATTTATGTTTTGGTGGCCAGAGGAATGAAAGCATGCAACAAATCAGGGAGGGGCACAGTATAAACCATCCTTTGTTCACTCCCACTGCCACTAAGCTAATTCAATTTCCATGGGGGCCCTAACTAACTAATTTTTTGGATGGGGCGAGTACTATAGGGGTAGGTCTGATTCTATTGCCAAACGAATAAGAACATGGTCTGCTTCTTCGAAGAGATAACTGGATTCTTTCCATATCCACAGGGGGTATGCATCCACCAGATAGAGCCACTGATGGAACCAATTTTGAAGAATCAACCTTTTTCTAATTTTTTTCAAAATATTCCTATATTCCAATGATACAAGTTAGAAATTTGTATGTCACTATTTCACAAGGGAGCAGAATTGATGTTTGCAAAATAGTGACATCACCATATCATAGACTATATAGAAGGAGACTTTTGGAACAATGACACAATCACCATTTCTCTAACTTGGGAATCAAGTCTTAGAGATATCACAACGTACTTAGGATAGTGTGTCAATTTAAGAGGTGGTGTGAAATAGCGAGTAACTATCAGTACACAATTAAGGTGATGACGCTAGGTGGATTTTCGTAGGCGTACCTTTTGAAATCAAGGGGCATTAAAAGGGATTAATTAATAAGTTTATCAGCATATAATCTAAGGTGAGATTTTGATAAGACATCAAGGAAGGCAAATGTTGTGAGGGATGATTTTTAATTCATTCACATTTATTGCTCTTGCTTTTCCAAAGCAAGCCACCTTATGTGAAAGATTCTTTCAAGCTTTAATGCAACTGCCAAGTTGGTAATTGATCTCTTTATAAGATTCTCTTGACAGTGACTTCGTACAACATGGAGAATTTTTATAAGCTTAGATAGAAGAATGGGTTTGCCAATGGTTGAAGGAACGTCGAATAAAAACCCATGTCCAGTTCTCCAACCAAATTTGGATTTTGATGAGGAAAACTAGAAGGATGTTCTGAATGATCTCATGTCTGCTTCTTGGGACCTTTCTACCAGTTATGTTGGGTACCAGAGTGACATTTTTGAGTTGGAGGTGGAGCAAGACAAGGAAGAACTATGTGCTATTTTTTAGGATCATGGTTTCAACCAGGAGCAGTTCTAGGAGGAGATGAATTGACTGCTCACTGGACTTCGTATCGATTGAGCACCGTCTTTTGATAGCCGTTATGAAATGGTCCTTTTTGATAATATGTAATGATTGGGTTTCATAGGGTTGTGGAGTTTTGTAATTGATTATTGAAAATGACATGTACAATATGGTTGGAAGCTTGTCGCTTCTTCTCCGAGGAATCCACAATCATTTTGGAAGGGAGTATAAATCGTAATAGGAGTAAGCTAAAAGGGAGGATATATATATATATATATATATATATATATATATATATACCTTTTCCCTTTTCAAATTGGGTGTTGTTTATTCTTTCCTTTTCAGGTTCAATTCTTCACGATAATTGAATTGTGGATTTAATTATCATCTTTAAGAATTATATATGTCTTTCATTTCTCACATATGTGTCTGAGCATCAGTAAAGAATAATGAAAATACGGTCTTATTATTACTGTTCAATTGGCTTCCATATTTGGGATCAAATTCAATTGAACTGGTCATGTGTCTCGAGTTTTGATATGAATGCATTAATAGAAGTAGATGGTTTATGGTCTATATAATAGTTTTTAGAATGTCTCATAGAAGGTACATGATAGCCTAATAGAAGATGTCTCTGAAACTTGATGGATAAGGGACTGGTCTTTTGATGATTCAATTCTTTATTTTGATGAAGTGGGATTTGAGGTTGATTAGTAAGTTGGGTTAATTAGTGTTGAATCTACCTTTTACATTTAAGTAGTAAAATTAGAAAGTGCACTCGCCTTGGTAGGGAAGAACCTAAAGAGTAGGGGGTCCTAGTTAAACCTTGTTCGTTGGCCAAAATTCTCCTTTTCCTTTTGGTATCTTTTGAGGAATAGGCAGTTTTGAGACCCAACAAAGGGTTCATGCAATTTCGAGCAATATCTTCAATCATGTCAGTTTGATGTTTAATCTATTTTATGAAAGAATTAATATATCCCTTAGGGTCATAGAACCTTTCATTTCCATCCTTCAAATGGTATGCTCCTTTTAAATAAATTTGAACATGTTCAAGAGAACCAGAACCAATAGACAATCCTGCATATCTGACTATATGGGGCATAAAATTCCCCTTCTTTCTTGGTTCATTTACCTCCTTTTCAAACCACATTAATTTCCAAATAAATTCTAAAAAAGAAACTCTCTTAGAAACAAAGACTGGTAATTTGTGGGGGGCTTGCTTGCACCCATAGACCCTAATAAGAGTGTGATCATTCTTGAAACTCCAATCAAAAAAATTATGAGTGTGACCCTTCTCTAGGTTATATTCCAACAGTCTTAAGAATTCCCTTATCTTAAGAGGAAGTCTTTCAATCTGAACCCCAAGTGCCTTGAATATCCACACAACAAAGAAATCATGAAAAGTCTTGTAATCACAATCTTTGTTGCTTTTTTCCCATACCTGACACCATAGTTGAACTGGGAGTCTACTTCCTTGACTATCCACAGTTCTTAACTTCATACTATGTCTAAACACATTTCTATTTTGGAACAATATTAGATAGAACAACAGAGAATAATTTTAAAAAGTTTTACTAGTATTCCAGTAGACCAACTAGTTGTGCAGAATCCTCTCAATCTCATTAGCAATATCAAATTCCAGGTTAATGTTGGGGTTTTTGATCCTCATGGACATATACATTAAGTCCATTGGCATTCTAATTCTATGATCATCACCACAGAATTGGCAGAACCATGATATATTTTCTTAAAGAAACCCATAAATTCCACTGTAGGAAATAGAACTTTATAATTTACCAACATTGGTATGTTATCCTTTCCTCTTTTTCTGAAATAGGCTACCTCTCGCAGTCCAAAACTTCTCACCATCCTTTCATAATCCACTAGATATTGTTCCCTATCAATCTTGGTAAGTTCTTTCTTATTCAAGCCAAAACATTCTACAATTCATGATTTTGAGATGACCAAAATTAGGTTCCCATCTATCCCTCTGAATGTTCTCATTTCTCATTTATAATTATGAGTCAAGATGTCAATAAGTTCTACATCTACTAACACATTTCACACTATAGATTTTGCTAAGTTAAGCCTCCAAGGTTTGGACCGAGGCACCTTCTCATCTCTATTATCATAAAAATACCAAAAAGGGTACCTACCAATGTGAGGGATATTAGCGTATTTGCATTCCCCCAAGGCATCCTCAAATGTGACCTTAGTTCCACTATCTACAAACCCTGGTAATGCATCTAGATGGATTTCTACAAAGGGACCTTGGGTGGTTCATCTTTCACTACATCCTCCTTCTTCCTAGGCATTTTGAAATAAAATTTGAGTAGAGGATGAACTTACATGTTTAATTATGTTTTGTAATGTCAAGCTCCCTGCAACTGCTTAGGACTCCTTCCACACCAGCTCTACTTTCACTTCTTCACTTCTTTAAAGCTCAATTGGTGATTTTTTTATGATTAAAATCGTGTTTCGGCTCTTTTAATTCAATCTCATAGGAATTTATTTCTCCTTGTGCCTCTGCATGCATGCACTGTCAGCTCCACAAGGTGATTGTCTTTTCACTTTAATAATGTTGACGCTATGTCGCACATATACTTTATACATCTCCGTGAACTGGCGACCTTTTCGTTGATTTGCAAGTGGTAGTTAATGTCCCTCGTGAAATAGCGTTGGGTTCGCTATTTCGCAACCTTCACTTTTTGCCTTTGTGAAATGGTGACATTTTTTTACTTCGCAACATTCAATTTTTGCTCCTGCGAAACAACAACAATTTCTCTCTTTCACAGCCTTTGTTTTTTCCCTTGCGAAATAGCAACAAGTTCTCTATTTTGTAGCCTTCATTTTTTGTCCTTGCAAGACAAAGAAGAATACACAAATCAAGGTCCTTTTGATAGCATATGTCATTTTGATGCTATTTTCATGTTTCTAAAATCTCAATAAAACTCACTTGTGAAATAGCGATATTTCACTATATTGCAACCCTCGATTTGAATTTATATATGGATAACAATGATTTGAATATAAATATAAATATAAATATAAATAGGAGGGTTTTAATTAGGCTGTGTATTGGGAGGGGGTGACAAGAAAAGAGTACAAGGCAATATTTTTTCAAAATAGAGGAATTTTTTTTTAGTATGCCATGAATCCCCAATTATTAACGCCTCCTTATCTCTCCATTGTATCTAATGGCATACACCATATACCTCTTATGCCCTTATCACCCCAAAGCTCCTTATATCTCCCATGTGTTGATAGGTCCACATACTACATTTCTGGACAAGCGTGTGTGGGTTTACAGGTCTGCAGCTGAAGGATTGGGCACAGAACTCAAAGGCCACTCCTTATAACTCCTTTTGTAGAAACTACCCTCTACGCCAAATCTCCTGATCATTATCCACACTGGAACTTGGTCATCGTCATCACTATCTCCGTAGAAGTCACATCTTCGAGCACCAACGTTCGACACAGTCATCAAGTTCAGCTCGGGCATCAATATTCAGTATGGTATGTGTCATGTCAATTGCAAGTTGGGGTTAGATTGGGACTCAAATAGTAGACCACCCTTTCAACGGGGCCAGCAACAACCGGTGCGTTGAGGAGTGAACACGAAATATATTATATTGATATGTTATTATTATATAAAAATTAATATATTAGTATTGTAATCTTATTTATTTAAAAAATATTTAGAAAAATAATTCTGGTTTGAATATGACATATATTATATAATATATAACATTATAAATTATTATTTATATAATATATATTATTTAAATATTATATATGAATGTAATATGTAATTATTTATTTTATAATTAATATGTACTATATAATTTCTAGAAGATTGTTATCTACCTATGTTATGTTTCTAGAATTTGTATGCATGTTCATACCAACATTTTGACCAATTATTTGAACACTACGAGTTTTCAAGTTATGGAAACCATTCCTCTCTCTACAAATATTCCATAAGGACAAATTGGTTCATTTAACAAATTCAACCAAATTGAAAAGTTCATTTTGAGACATCAAATAGATAGCCTGAAATTCACATATGTTTTTCATGAAAAACAAAATGGGCACTTGATTCCTTGTTTGAGAGACTTTCATGTCAATTGTTTGTTTTTGAGAGGATAAATGAAAATGAAATGAAATAGGGAATCTCTTCTCGAACGCATTCAAAACCTAAATTGTTCTAAAGTTTCCATGTTCAGCACAACTATAACGTCCTGCGAGGAAACCTGGGAGGAAAAGACTTCTACCCACGTACAGATGCATGTGAATTTTTTTTTCTAAAATAAACTAATATGATATGCATCATTTCTAATACATAAATAAACACTTATTTTACAATACTTGAATGCAAGATTACTAATCTTGAACTCAATCCTCACAGGTTCCCTAGCATTGCTACTAAAGAAACATTATCTACCTATGTACATTCACAAAGACATACATTGAATGATAAGCTCTATTAGTCTACATTTATTTTAATGTGCCAAGGTAAATGTTCCTAAAACATAACTATCTTTTTCAACTTGTCATTTCATGTCATTAACTCATAACTAATCATTGATTTCATAAACATCTACTAATCTATCTTTCATATCACTTTCATTTAAGCATTAGGATAAGAGATCAACATTTATTTCTTATCTACATTCATCACATTATAACTATTCCTAGATTCATTTCCCTTTTAACAATCACCATAAGGAGAACCTTTAAGAGACACAAGTAGCAATTAATCAACATCTTTAAATGCTTTATAACATTACAACATAGTCTCTCTTTCTCTTTCCTTTCACCTAGAACTACCGTTCATGATTACATTTCTTTCAAAATGAAATTACATCACAATCAATATAAATCAATATGTCATATACATCTAATTATTTCCAAGACATTTACATGAACACATATGTGAGAATACATCTCAACATGGTGCAAGATACAACATGAAGTCTCCAAACTACAAATCCAGAAAGGACCATATCCAAGGATCATCCACGCAACCATGAATAATGCCTTGATATAATGAAGATTAACCACCCAACCACATGGAACCAATAGGCCCACTCCCTTGAGCTAGGAGATAGAAACCAAGGGCCACGCAAGAGGAGGCAACTAGGACATACCTAAGGTGGTATAAACCCTTCCCAGAAAATAACATGAAACACAAATAGACAACAAGAAAAATAGGACTACCAGAGGCACAACAATCACAAGTATAAAGACTCTAGGCTACAATCTAAGTGAGTGTCATTGCATATCCCTAACCCCTTGGGTTATCCTGGCTAGCCTCTTTGGGCCCCGACCCCCTTGTAGGCACATGAAAAATTGAACACCTTTCATGAAGACAAGGTTGTTTGATTGTGTCATCACAAAGGCACCTTCTCTCACTCTCGTCCCTAGTCTATACTAGCACTAGAAGCATGGGAGAGGCATCAAACTAGTCTTTTAAATTTGAGATTCCTCCATTCCCAGTTCATTTATTTATGTTTCCACTTGATTAAACAAATCACCAATGGGTTATCCTGGCTAGCCACTTTAGGGCCCCGACCCCCATTGAGATCCACTCACCTAGTGTATCTAGGTTCTCTACCCAAAAACATCATAATACATCAAAGAATATCATTATAATATAAAATATTCCATTACAACATCATAGTATCATCTTATTAGGTTTAGGTGATCACTAGTTGTCCCTAATCCATAAAAAAACCCTAAACCATAATCAGGCATTCAGATGGATTCAAAATGTAGAAGAAAGCATCAAAATGCATCAAACATGATTTCACAACTTATAACACTACAACATCGTAACAAAATCATGCTAAAGTAAACATCTTGATTCCTATCATTTGGCTAAGTCTTAAATTTCTTAAAAACATTCAAAATCTAGAATCTTTATTATAACTCCTATGAAGCTGAAACCACTCTCAACCATCCTAAAAGTATTAAATAAAATGTAACTTAAAGAATAAGAAAGGGAGAATATGTAGTTTATACTTAAATGTTACATTTTATGTACCGCCTTGAGGCTAAAATTGGACCGAGAACACAAAATTGACCTGATTTATAACCTTTTAGAAAAGTACACACTCACAACAATGAAGCTACGAACTCACAACAATAAAGTTGTGCACTCACAACAATAAAGTTACGCACTCAAAGAAATAAAGCTATGCACTCATATAAATAAAGCTACACACTCGCAATAATAAAGCTACGCACTTGAGTTATTTAAACAATGAATATACAAAGTGAATCAATGCACTTAATTTGACTATCAAACTAGGGGAAAAAAGAATAAAAGTTCAAATTGAACTTATGAATAAAACTAGGCAAGATTGGGGTATTGGAAGTAGAATCCAAGGAAGACCTAGTTGAGATCTTCTCAAAAACCTTTTAGAACACCAATCAAACCTTTCCTAGACATAAGATTAGTCCATAATTATATCTAAGACTGGACATAGGTCCTTATAGAAAAACAAAGAGTTGATATCATAGAGGATTCAAACGTCATACAATATATTCCAGAGATCACTAAATCATTCTTAAACATATTGTGTAAAAATAATTTAACAACATCATTTCACATCATCATATCAATATCCAAACACATATACAAAGATCAACATAGCTGACACATAAAACAATAGAATGTTAGTAATAACTAAGAGGGGGGGTGAATCTGTGGCCTCAAAAATTTATCCTCTAATCTTTAACCACCAATCAATACACCTCAGATTATTAAGTCCCTACAAGATTCATGCCATGAAATACTTATAATAATTGACTGTCTATCGGTTTACCTTGTCTGTTCTTATTCTCCTTGATAACCGATAAGCAGCAAAACTTATTTACCGATACTCAGTAAATATGCAGAGTATACCAATCAATCCAGAAATGTATATGTGAAATGTAAAACAATAAAGTAATAAACCATACACACATAACACATGGATTTTAACATGGAAA
>MU225051.1:118239-135473 GCA_018584345.1 Thuja plicata
CATCTTGAATGCTTCAGATTTTTCTTTTAGAAACATGACTGTCATCATTCTAGAGTAATCATCAACAAAGAGAATAAAATATCTATCTCCATAATAAATCTTTGTCCTCATAGGTCCACATAAATCAATGTGGACTAATTCTAGAATATCATCAGATGTATGGGTTTTACTTTTGAAACTAGACTTTGTCATTTTACCTTTTTGACAAATTTTGCACATGATGTTGTCTGGATTTGTCATCGTCAGTAAGCATCTTACACTTCTTTTTCTGCTTATTTTCATCATGTTGTCAAAATTCACATGACACAATCTTTTGTGTCACAACCATGTGTCTTTGTTTCTACTCATTAAGAAAGTGGTGCTAGTGTCATTCAGATAGAATAAGTTACATTTAGTCTATTCACCGGTACCAATCAGTTTTCCTGATTCATTGAAGATCTTTGCCTTCTTGTTTTCAAATGCTACTCTGTGACTTGAATTATTCAGCTGAGAAACACTCAACAGATTATAATTCAATCCTTTTACCCAATAAGCATTTTCACATTTAATCAGGTTATTCAGCATTATTGTTCCTTTACCTTCAACTGGACAAGGTGTATCATTTGCCATTCTTACTGTACCACCATTATAATATTCAAAAGTGTTAAATTTTTCTTTGTCACCGGTCATATGGTTAGTGCAGCCACTATCTATAATCTAGATATCATTCTTACTAACCTTAGATATGAGTGTAGTTTCTTCATACCTTTCATCTTCATCTGAATCATCCTTCACAACTACAAATACCATCTCGATGTCATCATCAGGTTCGATGTCAGTATCTTCATCTTTGCAAGAAGACAGGTAACTAGCCTTCTTTCCTTTATCCTTGTAGTCTTGAGTATCCTTTCTTTCTGATAGTCAATAACCTCTATAATATTTGTTATCACCTTTATCAGATTTCTTCTCAAAAGATCTGTCATTACTTCTGTCATCTTTTCTTCTGTTAGGACATCTTGCAGCAAAGTGTCCAATCTCTTTACAAATAAAGCATACAAGTGGTAGTTTGCCTTTGTATTTACCTTTGCCTCTCTACATTATTCTAGCCATAAGTGCTTCTATTTCATCTAGATCTTCTTCTTCACTTTCACTTTCAATGTCCCTTCTAGATGAGTATCTATGATTGGATTTGCTTATTTTCATAGAAGACTTAAATGCAGACTCTAAACTTGGTAAGACACTATTGTCAAATTTATTCATCTCAAATGAAATCAATCTACCAATTAGGCTATCAAGAGTAACTGTATTGTTTGCTACTGCTCTCATTTCTTGAATAGCAAAAACTCTAATAGCATATACAGGCAATAAGGTTCTTAATATTTTGCTTACCAATGTTTCCTCTTCAAGTGTACCTCCAACACCTTGTATAACATTGACTACTTATTTTATTCTTGTGTTGTACTGTGTGATGTTTTCTCCTTCTTTCATTCTGAGATCATCAAAATTTCCTCTAAGGCTTTCTTCCTTGGCTCTCAGAATATTTGTATCACCTCCATGTACAAGCTTCAGTTTGTCCCACATTTTCTTTGCATTTTTGCAATCCTTGACATCTTCAAATTCAGCATCAGAGAGTGAGGAAGAAAGCTCTATAACCATGCAGTTATGCTCATGCTTCTCTCTCAATTGATCTATTGTCAATGGTCCTGTAGGAAACACATATTTAGTATCTAAGTATTGAGTAACATCATTACCAATACCTGATAAGTGGAGTCTTATCCTGCTTTGCCATGAAGCAAATTTTTCTTTGTTCAACTTGGGCACATCTCGTTTGTTCATCTTGCGATCTTTTCTTAGGTCTTGAAACCTTCCTTCTAAGCACACAAGCTCTTATACCAATTATTAGTAATAACTGAGAGGGGGGGTGAATCAGTGGCCTCAAAAATTTATCCTTTAATCTTTAACCACCAATCAATACACCTTCGATTATTAAGTCCCTACAAGATGCATGCCATGAAATACTTATAATAATTGACTGTCTATCGGTTTACCTTGTCTGTTCTTATTCTCCTTGATAACCGATAAGAAGAAAAAATTATTTACTGATACTCAGTAAATATGTAGAGTATACCAATCAATCCAGAAATGCATATGTGAAATGTAAAACAATAAAGTAATAAACCATACACACATAACACATGGATTTTAACGTGGAAACCCTGTTAAGGTAAAAACCACTAGGACCGGTACCCCAAATTTTCACTCTTCTGAAGTGAGCCCTATTAGCAGCCAACCCTATTAAAGGTTACAAACACACTGTTAGGTGTGACCTTGTTAGAGGATTTTAATATGAGTCTATCACTTGATATCTGGCATGTATATGCTACCAATATTGATCAACCTCTATGGGCACAATAGGTATCTGGCATATCTGGTGCTACCTAACTGCATCAGCCTCCTTCTTAGACTGTGTGTTGGTATCAGGCACTCAATTCTATCTTCATGACAAATTTGTTGGCAATCTATTAGGATATACCTCAATTATAGAAGACAGTTAAGTCCTGCTTTGTTAAGAGACTTGATGCTTCAATGGTTAAACTGAAACACTATGACCTGTTTCTAATGCAACTTGAATTGCAGATTTTCAGATCTATTTAAGTACAATACCTCTCTGATCAATGTATCAATTCATCTCTTTGTGCTCCACACTTTCTGCTTTGTGATGTTGTGCTTCATTATTCGTTGATGTCCGCATAATTCTTTAGCTCTCCTTCAGCTTGATTGATCAAGACTGTATGTTCAGTTATCCTTCATCAGTTTCTCTTCAACATCCTCTTTCTATTCACCCCCCTTCTGTGTATGTGATTGCATGTTATTGTGGAAATGAATTATTCTTGTCTCTTATATAGACATGATATTCCTTTATTCTTGATTCTTGATTCTTGATTCTTGATTCTTGATTCTTGATTCTTGATTTTTGATTCTTGATTCTTGGCGTGAAAAGCAATCTAGCCAATCTGATTTACGACTTTAACTCCTGATTTATCTCATAGCTATCTTGTTGCCAACTGTATAAATCATCTTGAAATCAATTACTTAACTCTGGGCGAATAAAACAAATAAAACAACCAGTTAAGTCTATCCTTAAGCTCTGTCAGCTAGATATTTTTTCATTTTTTGAACTCTCTATTCTATGGGTCAATTCTGTAGTTAGTCGTCGGTGACAACTGCCAGTTTCGTCGGTGTAACTCCAGTTAGCTTCGGGACCTCCGTCTGTCAGGTATCATTGGATTTTTCTCGTTGGGAAACTCTATTTTCAGCTCGTCGGGCATCCTGTGATTCTTCTTCGTCAGGCAACTCTGTCTTCTGCTCGTCGGGTATCACTATGACTTTTTGTTTGCCTTTACCGATGGTGTGCACTCCGTCGGTGTTGTCTGTCACTTAGTGAATACTTGACTTTTATGCATTGCTGAAAGCATAATCTTTGTTCCATTGATTCTCTAAAGTCTTTGGCATTATGTACATGACCGTACAGATGATATCAAGTTGACATCAATAAAAATACAAACCATTAACTGATTTAATGTCTTGCATCATCTTCAACTTAACATTTACCAAACATTCAATTAGTTGCATGTCATCATAGAAACCACATTCAAAGTAAAAGATCTCTTCCAAGGATAGATCCTACCTAGAGTCATGTGGAGAATTCTTAATAAAAGAGGCTCCGGTAGATCTCAAATCAAGCCAAATGGATTAGAACTCCCCTCCAAAGAAGACTCTAGCACTTGCAATCCTTCAAGAGACTTTGGGAAGCCAAACTCTTGATAATAGGTATTCTACTCTCCCTCTCCCTCAAGAGGATTGATATCTGAATTTCTTATGAATTTCATGCCTCTACAAAATGGATTTCTCACTCTCTAAAATGGTTTGAAAGTCTCCATGTATGTGCTTCTCCCATATCCATCCGATTGAAATGAATTCCATTTCCCATTTGTATCTTTCGGGAGGAGTTGCATAGGAAAAACCACCTCCAACCATATTATAACAAATGGTTTATTAAGCATTGTTATATTATGGTTTTCTAAATAGTATTTATTAATTAAATATTTTATTTCTCTCATATTCTTTTAAATATTAATAATTAGTAATTCCAATTAATAAATATGTATCCTTAAGGTATAACTATTCACTCCATGGCAATACACATACGATCCTAATTAATTCTAATCAAATAAATACAACATATACATAAAAAGAGATATGTGTGTGTGTGTGTGTTCACCCATATATATATATATATATATATATATATATATATATATATATATAATCTACAAACACATGTATCTATATATGTATACTTATATAGTAATCAAACATATTGACAAACATTGATAAATCAATTAAAACATGTGTTCATATTACCACCTATCATAATTAAACAATTCACACAAAGATCTCAATATTATGACAAGATATAAATCATATGAAATCTCACTCCATGATTCAATAAATCATAGTAATCACACAAACATCAAGTAACCACATGGCTAAAAGAAGTCAACACAAGCCAATAGAGAAACCCTAGAAACTCCTGACCAAGCAAGAACATCCTAAAATTTATCAAGTAGCAATATCAAACATGAATACTCATAAAAAGATAGATCAAAAAAATAATAATAAAAGATCACAACCATGCCCAAGCGGGGAGATAAACTAGGGTCTTCCACCCTGGCATCTAACCATCTAAGTAGGAACCCCAATGTTCCTAATTGAATAATGGAAAAGGAAGACTCGTGTAGGGGCCTTGGTACTATCTCTACAAAAAAAACCATCAAAGATTTGAGGGCACACTCATACCTATGGAGCCAGGTGAAGTTGATGCTCGGTACCTACAAGCCTACATGACATAATGAATACACATGTGCATATACCTATATAGAAGATAGTGCATACAATGATAGGGGCCTAGAAATCGTGTGGACCTCACTAGGTGAGTAACTACGACTTCGCCCCTAGAAATACATGAAAATCATAGATACAAGCACATATGTAAACATCAAGTATACATAACATTATAAATCAAATACAGAATAAAGGTTAGATCGAATCCATCACATGATTAGGGTTAGTCCATCATTGATATCCATAACTAAAGAGATCATTATAATCATGTATGTAATCATAGATGAACAATAATCATGTAAATCCAAATCATATCATCATCTAAAGATGTCAAGGTAAAACATAAATATAGAGTCCCTCAATGATAATAATTTTAACCTTTTAACAAATGTCAAATTTAGTTTGTTTAAATTTATATTGTTAAAATTTGCGACTTGCAAGTTCAGTTGTTTTAGAGGAAACATATTTCAAGAAAATCAAAGTAATTCAACATGGTATTCACTTTGTTGATTACCAACCAGACAATAAGGTGTTTCAATATAGTCACCTAGTAGTTGCCACCTCCATTTGTCTCCATACAGTTAAATCTCAACGTGGACGTTGTAAGTAGAGACTAGATAGTGAGGATCATGAGAGAATATTACGTGTTCTCCATGAAAGGTCTAAACCACTTGAGTTGGTCTAAAAAGTATAATATGTATAACTATTTCATGTGTTAGGACCTACTTGATATTTGTGGATTAAATTGACTATACTTTGTTGATATATTTAAACATATGATGGATCATAATTTGTTGATATATGATGGACCTGTTTGATATTTCAATGGTTTTAATATATAAAAGTTTATGTATGCTTTTATATAAATGCTTGTATACACATGTATGGTTTTATATGTATGCTTTTATTGTTCAATGATTTTTATATATGGTTTTATTTGAAGAAATTTTGGAATTTACTTGGTGCATGGTGGCCCCTTCAACAAAATCTTCCCCTAGAACCTCCACAATAGCCTCCATCACCTTGTCTTCTTGAAATACCTTCTTTAGCCTCAAAATCGGTATCTCTCTTTTAGAAAGCCATATATCCCACAATCGAGTGAAGTAGTAGAGAGGGCTCCATGAAAATGAGTCTAGAAAAGCCAACCCTATATTACAATAGAGTTTACTCAAATGGTAATGAATGCAAGTATATGCCTAGAAATCATAGCAACACATAAACTCCTATCACCATGTTTGAAATTAATGACAAACATTGAAGAAAATTCAGAATTTACTTGGTGCCTGGTGGCCCTTTCAACAAAATCTTTCCCTAGGAGCTCCACAATAGCCTCCATCACTTTGTCTTCTTGAAAAAAAATACCTTCTTTAGCCTCAAAATACTTATCTCTCTACAGAAAGTCATCTATATCACAATAGAGTGAAGTAGTAGAGAGGGCTCCATGACACACTGAACACTACTGTAGAGAGCCTTGAGAAAATGAGTCTAGAAAAACTAACCCTATCTTATAATAGAGTTCTCTCAAGTGATAATGAATGCAAGTATATGCCTAGAACTCATAACAACACATAAATTGTTGTCACCATGTTTGAAATTAATAATAAGTATGGTATAAATCATTACCAATTAAGATATGTAGCTTTGGCCACCTTGATGTATCATCAATCACCTTTATCACATGTTATTGATCAATGCCAATGTTAAATAAAAATCACCACACTACCATCTCTTGAACAAGGCTATATGGTAAAATTCAAAATGATATCCAATATGGCCAAACCTCCTTCATGATGTTCCCAATTTTCCAATTCGAATATTGCAAGTTTATAAAACACAAGGTGACTACCATTCAATCGCCTTTGACTACTATAATTCTTACCCATTAATTTGTGCAAGTGAAAGTTAAATTTTGTACTTTTTTCTATAGTTTGTAATGTCTAAGATCTTACAATAGAATTATGTATTGTCTAGGATATCAATGTAGTATCAACTTTGTAGCTCAATAAATTCCAACATGGACATTTATACAAAACTTGGATCTTACACATGTCGTGATAAACTATCTAACAAATTTATTCTCCTTGAGCTTCGATTAAATTCATAAAAATTCCAAATCCATTATAGAAAATTAAAATGTTTACCCCAAAGCCAAAATGTTACATTATATTATAGTTAGTCTCTGCAGCATGTACCTACAAAAAACTTAACTGTCTACAAAACTTAGGAAATATTTAGAGTTAGTTGACCTTAACTCTAGGTTAGACCACATTGATAATGCTTATGCAGTCATGTAGGTTCATAGCCAATATTATTAACGCAAGAATGCATTGGAGGAAAATTGCATTGGCCAACATTTTCCATTTAGCTAGTTTTTGAAAAATTCAGTAGATACTTAATAAATTCAAAAAATAGTACCACTGGAAAACTTTGCAAATCGAATTCATTTGAGTTCAAATTTTGGGAGGGAATATTTAAAGAGGAGTGTTGAACATTCTCATATTTAATGGAACTTTTTGATGGAATAAAATTACGCTTGACTACAATTTATAGAAGTCAAAAGTTGTGTCACATAAATTATTGACAAATATTCTACAGACAACTTATAGCAACAGGAACCACTGCATTGTTCACAAGCTTGTCTTCTTTGTCCATGTTATGTTGTTTTAGACTAACTATTGATCCTTAATCTATTGGTGATGGGAACTGGTAATGGTTCTGGATGACCAAATTCTCAATCATATGCCAAGCTCGTTTTTCATGGTTCTGTGATTTTAGTTTCAAAAGGCATAGACAAATGCTTGATTCTTTTTGTATTGAGATCAATTTAGAACAAGGAAGTTGTTAAAATATGTAAATGTAATCATAGAACCACATCAACTACTGACCATGATTACCTATACAACTCCAAATCATACATGATTTCTTCTAAATCTTTTTTTCCGAGCTTGTAGAATCTCGATTAGTTGGCCATGCAATTTTCTCATTTTTAAAGCGCCAAAACAAAATGACACATGTTACTTGACAACCTTATAACTGATTTATTATTTTTATCCTTTTGAATAATATCCTGGTTTGTGGTTTATAAGAGCCTTTACAATTTAATTTTTTAAATATCTGAATTAGGATAGTATCAAATGTTGTGAAATATTCAGGTTTGTGCCATTTGGTAAGCTCTTAAAAGAAATTTGTTCTAGATTTTCAAATAATATAACCATGTAATAGATAGTTGAGTTCCAGCAGCATATACATTATGATTGATGAGTTTCATTAGCATATACATTCAGATTGATGACTTAAGCACAAGATTTAATTTAATTTTTGTATTGTTATTTTTGGTAGATTTTACGACATACAATTATTCTAGAGGAACCCATAGTTTTTATAGAGATTCCACCACAAGGTACTATTTGAAACAAAAATTCTTTTGCATGTGAGCATGGTGGGTGTAATTAACCCAAACACTATGATGCATTCAATTGCATACTTGTCGTCTACTAATAAAGTTATAATACTATTTAAAATTGACAATCAAAACTTTGTTTTTTACCCTGATTCTTCATAGTAGGTGTATTGTATGCTTGGATGGACAAGCTTTTAAGGGTATACTTTTCCTACTCATTGTTTTGGGTATTTAATAGAGCCAGAAACTGCAGTGGACTTTGTGGATGAAGATACTCCACCAACCTTACGTGTGAATCATGAATTGAAATGCTTTCCTTCCTATGATTCATCCAAGGCCTCATGTCTAGCAGACAACAAATCATTTGTGTATTAGACATTTTGTGACTATGTTGATGCATATAGATCTGGTCTTACCACACCATCTGATGTAAGCTAATACTGATATATTTTTTGGATTGTGTAAAGCAATTGAAAAATGTATTAAAAATATTAAATTTTCTTAGGTGGAAGAATGTATCATCTCGGTTGTGGAAGAAAGACTCAATAGAAATCCTTCATTGATTTTTTTCATTTCTTTCAATTCCAATGAACTCAGAAAGCAAGTTGTTACTTCTACAAGTGCTAAAATTGAACTTCACTTATCTTTTGAGAACTGTTAACTTGTAATTTTGTAACGTGATAGAATGTAGAATGGAAAAGAGATTTGATAACTCAGAAAGGAAAAGGATATGGGAAAAGGAAACATTGGGATAAATAAGAGAAAATAGCATAAAAGAAAATGTGGCGAGAAAGGAAAACTAGAGGCCCTAGACTGGACGAAAAGGGAAAAGGGAGGAGGAAAACAGGAATATACTTCCTTAGAATTTGTTCTTAGCCATGTTCTCCATGGTGAATCAACTCATGTTCTCCATGGTGAATCAACTCATAAGTTAACTCTATCTTCCCAACACTCCTCTTTCATATTCTTCCTTTCCTAGCTTTGCATTCTACCATCCATTTTACCTGTCTTTCAATCCTAGCAGCTTCATGTTTTCTTGTGGTGCAAACTGCTATCTAATGGCATCAATATTTCTTGATAGGAATAAGGATGTAAATTCAATCTCTCATCTCCCACTTTTCCTGCTATTGAATTTGTATTGTCTTAATCATTACACGTTAAATTGTGGAAATCTGTTATGACTAATGTACAGGCATTTCATATAGCATGTTTAATTGTTTATAAAATAACATGTAACTAAACTGGTACATTGATTTGGAGTTGTTGATGCTCAGCTTAAACCTCACCCTTTTCTAAATCTATACTAGTTCTAACCTAGACCACTACATGGGTTTTCATAGCTTCCATCACATATGGAGTTTTTTCTAGCTTGGCATCAAAATGTCACATTATAAGCTCCCACGAAAATCAGAGATTATAGTTGGTCATACTTTTTGCTTCTTCTTATAACTCATGTAGTGCTCATAAAAATGAAGAATACTTTGAAGATCATTCCAGATGAGATGAGTCTCAATTGAGAAAAGGTAAGCATTGGATGCCCTGCAACCCAAGACTGTAACATGGCTTCTCTATGAGGGACCCCAAAACTTACTAATCTTTTCTTAATGCTAAACAAATAGACTGAATGCCAAGAATGGCACTTTGAAATCCCCAATCCTAGACAAAACCTTGAAATGGAGGTTTCAAAATAGAACCCTCAGATCTTGATATAGAAATATCAGATTTTCCATCAAGCTTGACAATTTTGTAACTGTTACGTTAAAATATCTGAATTTAAAGCCTTCAACGAAAGATGGAAGTTAGGTTCGTGTTTGCACTACATGCTTCAGCCATGGTAGGGGATTTCCATGAATATATTTCCTTCTATTAGCATCTAAAGATCTTTCCTTTAACTTTATTCATGTTTCTGAAAGTATCTCTGCAACTGGTCCTTTAAATTGTTCTGCACAACGCTAAGCCAAATGAACACTTCCTGCTACTCCCCTACCTAAGGCAGGGACTCCAGCTGCGCGCAGCCCTTGTTGTCAATGCTTCTGAACCATTGGAGTCGATCTCTCTAAATATTAAATGAATATTCTTGATAAACCGCACCAATCTGAAAATAGAGATTAACTAACTTTTTCTCAGAGGAAAATTTTGTTGTGAAATTTTCCAGAATGACTAGAACATTATCATAGCAAGAACCTAAAAATATGAGTAAATATTGAGTCGACAAAATCTTAATTCTAATAGTTTTTGGGATTAGGTCAAGAAAATTTTAAATCTTGTAATCTTTAAATTGGGTCGAGACAAAAATTGGTCACATTTTATTTCAATGGCATCAAGATTAGTCCCAAAAATTAGTTTAGTTTCTTAAGTCACAATTTTTAAAATACAATCGAGTTTGCACTTTTCATCAATTTGTTGCATCATCCTTAGGATTACATAACATTTTTTTATTTAACATGGTCATAAGACCTTGAAATCACAACCACCTTGCAATCAATTGGTTTTATCATTGACTAAGGGTAGCGCCTATAAAAAATAATCTGAAAACATTTAGGATGCACGCTAGTCAAACTGAAAAAAATAGGCTCTCTTGTGTGTCATTCAAAACAATTTGTAGTTTAAAAATAGGGTAACAATCATGTAATTAAATAATAACTTAATTTCACACTAATATTGAAATGAAATTAAACATCATATATGTGTAGATGTACATGTATATATACATATATAATTGGCATATTACATCTCCCATGTAAAAGTGTCTAATCCAGGATATAAAGCACATGAAATATGATATACAAAGAATATGACCTAGGCTTTGATGTCCATCTAATCACCACAATTTAAGTAATATGATCACTTGAATCTCCAGTCATCACTAACTCAATGGTTATTCACAAACCAAGAGACGACAAAATGATCCAAGAACTTTTACACCCAACCACGAAGCTTGCGCTTCTCTAGAATTCTTCGTGTTGGACATGCCAAGAGACTAGTAGGGGGGTGAATCAGTCTCTTAACAAAACGATGCAGCCAAGGACAGTGGGAACTCACTGAGTCCAACCAATCCTTATAGCAAGAGTCAGACAATAGATGAAAAGAAACAAGAGGAAACGAATGAAAGATCAACCTTATTATTATCATACGATCTTTTACAATAACAACAACAAATAATGATACATTCTAGGCTTACATGCCTGATTAGAACCTTCTGTAGGTTATCTTTTATACCATCTTCGATCAACAACAGCTACATGAACATTTTGTAGAAACTTTCTTTCGTCCGATCTATTGATTAGAATCCTACGAATGCTAAGCTACTATTTTGTTTTTCCTCTCTCCTATTTCTCCTATCCTAATGATAAAAATTACATGAGTATATAAATCCTTTGCAAACATCAAGTCAGCCAAGAAAGATTACATCTCCCAATAAAAAGGAAAATGTATTACACAGACAGGTCAGGACCCAAAATCATAAGAATCTTTATCCAATGAGTGGGAAATCAAACATGATCCCACAAATAGGTCAACCACACACATGACATCATCGAGAAATGAGTTATTAATATTTGTCAATCAGGAAAACGATTGTGTGATCAAAAAATACAAAGAATGACTAGAAAATGAAGAACAGGACAATCTCGCCAAGAATTTTGAAAGATCTCAAATGCGAAGTAACCAAATGATGTGTGATCCAAGGAGGGAAACAAGAAAGAATCCAAGAACATGTCGAAAGAATCACAACCACTAAAAATAAGCACAAAATGATCGCAGAAAGAAATGACAAACTGATCAAACAGTAAAACAGGAAAACAAATGTTTTTTATCGACGCAAGATTTCCGAGAACCCAATATGCTCCTGCATAGATACCCGGGGTTATTTGAAAAGTAAGCCTCTCACTTTGCTGGGGCCAAAGGAAAACCAAAATGGTCAATCTCAGTCTGAGAAATCCATGAAGAATCTTCCATGGGTCTGTCTTTCCATTTGACAAGATACTCCATGCACTGCTTACCTCTTATACTTCTACCAACTCTACTATCCAAAATATTCTCTATAAGAATCATCTGATTCTTAGGATATTGTTGTTCCACATATGATCCAACACTATTGTTGAAATCTGACTCATGATACTCATACAAATCAGCAACATTGAATATAGGTGATAGATCTATGTCCTCTGGTAACTCAACTTCATAAGCATTCTCTGAATCAAATCTCCTCAAGATCTTACAAGGTCCAAATATCTTCATCCTCAGATTATTATAAGTTCCAATAGTAAATCTACCCTTCTTTAAGTACACCATTACTTCATCACCTACCTGGAATTCCTCATGCCTTCACTTCATATTAGTTCTCCTCTTATAGTCTTGGTTCATTTTCTCCAAATGCTATCTAACTCCTTCATGCAATGTTTTCATAACCTCTGCAAAATCTTCTCCTTCAACACTATTCTTAACATCATGATTTATATTCCTTAAGTCTACGACTCCTTTAGGATTAAAACCAGTAACTATTTCCAATGGTGTTTTCCCTGCGCTCCTATTTACTGAACTGTTATATCCAAACTCTACTTGAGGCAAAACTAAATCTCAATTTCCTATCTTGTCTTCGACCAAACATCTCAGTAAATTTCCCAAACTCTTTTTCAAAAATTATGTTTGTCCATCAGTCTTTGGATGAAAATTAGAACTGTACTTCAATTCAGCATTCATCTTCTTCCAAAGTGTTCTCTATAAATAGCCAACAAACCTACTATCCTTGTCCAAAATAATGATTTTAGGTAATCCATGTAACCTCTCAATCTCTTTGAAAAATAAATCAGCTACATGTACTACATCTGTAGTTTTATTACAAGGAATGAAATGTGGCATCTTATAAAATATGTCTACAACCACAAAAATTGAATCATATCCTCTCTGAGTCTTTGGCAATCCAAGCACAAAATCCATGTTGATGTCTTCCCAAGGTTTGTCTGGTACTATAAATAGTATATACAATCCCACATTCTGACTACTACATTTTGCAAGTTGAGACACTTTAAAATTCTGAACAAAATTCTTGACATCCTTCTAAACTTGCGGCCAAAAGTAGTTTTCACTCACCAAAGCTATTGTCTTATCAATGCTAAAATGTCCTGCCAATCCTCCACTATATTTCTCCTTAATGATATTATCCCTCATAGAAATTATAGGTATGCACAACTGACTACCTTTGAATAGCATTACATCCTGAATAAGATAATCTAGCCACTTACTTCTATCTGCAATAATAGGTTCTTTGCAAGCTTCCCAAGGTTCAGTGAAGTCTAGGTCATTCTCATACAATACCTTTAATTCATCAAATCCCAAAAATGCAATCTTCATTTTAGTCAGCAAATTCCTTCTCCTACTCAAGGAATCAACAACTTTATTTGACACACCACTCTAATGTTTCTACAGAAATGTATAGCTCTGTATGAACTCAACCCATCGCATATGCCTTTGATTTAACTTACCTTGACTATTCAAGTACTTCAATGCTTGATGATCAGTACAAAGAACAAATTCAATAGGAAAAAACTAATGTCTCCATTTCTTCATGGATTGTATTATGGCTTAAAATTCTTGAGCATACACTGAATACATTTTCTTAGCATCATTCAAATTCTCACTGAAGTAAGCAGTATGTCTTCCTTCTTGACTTAAAATAGCTCCAATTATATTTCCACTAGCGTCACAATCTACTTGAAATACCTTATTGAAATCAGGTAAAGCTAACACCCACGGCTCTTTCACCTTTTGCTTCAGCAATTCAAAACTTCTTTGTGCTGCATGTGTCCACTTGAATTTCTTTCTATCTCCTCTCATGGTTTCAGTCATCGGTCCACAAATTGAACTAAAGTTTCTAATGAACTTTCAATAAAAACTAGCTAACCCATGAAATGATCTTACCTCTGCAATAGTCTTCAGTGTAGGTCTCTCAATAATGGCTTTCACTTTCTCAAGATCCATCTTCAACCCTTGAGAAAATATTACAAATCCCAAATACACTAATTCCTCCTTCATGAAAGTGCACTTCTTAAGATTGATTAGCAAGATCTCCTCCCTTAACCTCTACAATACTTGTCTAACATGAATCAAATGCTCCTCCTTTCTCTTACTAAAAATCAAGTTATCATCCAAATGCACAATGAAAAAAATTCCTATAAATTTCTCCAAAACCTCATTCATAAACCTCATGAAAGTACTTGATGCATTAGACAATCCAAAAGGCATTACCAACCATTCATTCAATCATTCATTTGTATTGAATATAGTCTTCCACTCATCACCTTCTCTGATTCTAATCTGATGATATCCACTCTTCAAATCTATCTTGGTGAAATATATAGCTCTACTCACACAATCAATCAAATCATCCATTCGGTTGATGGCCCTAGAATCAGTGCACATTCTTTATTGTTCATCTTTCTTTGGTGCTAAAACTATAGGTACTACATATGGAATGAGAGTTTCTTTGATCAGTCCTCACTGCAATAAATCTTGTACTTGAATATTGATCTATTCATTCTCGATCAGTGTTATCTGATATGCTTCTTTATTAGGAAAACTAGCCTCTAGTAACAAATCCATACAATGACTAATACTCCTGATAGGTGGTAATCCTGTTAGGATTGAGTAATACTAAGAGGGGGGTGAATTAGTATTACAGCACTTTAAATTAAACTTAAACCATAAGCTTACTGAAATGAAAAGAACATAAACAAATTACAGAGAACTCATAACACCATTATTTTTTATTGAGGAAACATAGTACATTTCCTTGTTAAAGGAATAACAACCCTGTTAAAGATATACAACACCTTGTTAGGGGCCAACTGAGCTTACAACTCTTACAATAATACTTCTATTACAAAGTGTTCTCAGTAATGAATAAAACTGTTAATATGAATTCAGAATAACTGAGAGGGGGGGTGAATCAGTTATCCTCAGGTCTAGATGTGCCCATATAAAACTTTAAATCAACTTCAACAACTCAGATCTGCTCGGTAGTAATAAACAATAAAAGTGTGCAGTTTACTGTACTTATGAAATAAGCTTGCATAAACTTAACAGTAAAACACAATAATAACATTCACACATTTTGACACCATGATTTAACGTGGAAACCCAATATGGGAAAAACCACCAGTAACATGCTACCAAAATTTTACTCTTCTAAAGTAATACCTTGTGAGGAGCCAACTCTGTTAAAGGTTACAAAACACACTGTCAAATGTGACCTAGTTAAAGGATTTAATCACCCTGTTAGGAGTGGCCTTGTTAGAGGACTTAGAAACATTCCAATCTGAATGTCACCTTGTTCAAAGGATTTATACAGTGACTGTTAGGTCAACCTGGTTAAAGGATTTGAACTAATACAATGGCTAGAAAGTAATCAGCAGGTGTGATCTAATTCATACAACTTAATTTCCAAATATAGATCTAGTTTTAGCTCTAATGCTAATTCACTGAGTGGCCTCCGTTCTCATCTCAAACTTTAGATCTTCTTGGAAATCCGTCAAGCAATCTCTCTTTGCTTCTCTGCTCAACCTTCTCTGCTAGGTCTTGCCAATCAGTCAATTAACCATGCAACAGTTTGCATTCAACTTCTCCTTACACTTGGATACAATAACAATAACCATAGTAGGTTATATTATACCTCTTCATCTAGGTCAGATAAATCTTTTTTCGCTTAACCAAGATTGTAGATCTTAGGTTAGGTCAGATCCAACGGATCTTTCCATCTTTACATTTAATTTACTTCTCCAATACAGTCATTAATTAACCATTGAATCCATGCGATAATAACGGTTTCCCGTGCATTGAATGAATATGGACCAATCTTAATTAATAATGCACATCCCAATAAAATCAATTATGTTGGCCATAGATCTCAAATATCATCAATAATCAAAATATTGTTGCTTGGCCTTTCACTGTCTTCCTCGGCATTTCACTGGTGCTTGGCATCATCTTTGCTTTGCTTGGCATCACCTTTCGCTTTTCTCGGCATCGACTTTGCTTTGCTCGGCATTGACCTTCCAGTGAACTTTTAGTGCTAGATAAACAACGTATCACTTTACCAAAGTGCCAAATGACCAAGTACCCTAGTGTATACTCATAACTCAACCATTTCCTTTGTCTTCTTGTTATCCCATTCTTTTCAAATCTTCATCAATCAATGGATAAGGTACTCAAACATATAGTGATAGTCTTACCATTTAAGGTTTGACATCAATGAAAAAATAACAATTGTCTACATTGTAGCAATCTTTCCAACAATCTCCCTCTTTGGCATTGATGGCAACACTAAACTATAAAACAATAATTTCCAACCAAAGTTACCATACAATCCAAAAACTGCCTGTGTTCCTGATATGAACAAATCTTCATTAATGTCTTTAGCTTCATTCTGACTCCCTTTGTGTCTATAATCACACTGATATTTTCTGTTACTATTCAGCTCCCTCTTTCAGTCATATCTCCCTTGTATTTGTTGTTTTCTCTATTGTTTTAGCAATTCTCCCTCTTTGACAACAATGCCAAATATTGACATCTTCATCATGCAGATCCTTCTATTCTAATCTTTGTATCATTTTGTTCCTGTCATCTTTGTGTGTGACTAATTTAATTTTATGTTCTTGTTTTCCACTTCACAGGTTTTAGGCAGCATCCTAAAAATGTGACTTACTGTGCATCAACGTGTCAAGTATTCTGATTAAAACATTTGATGCAACAGTACCATTCAGCACTAGTTAGCCTCTAGTAGGGGAATTACCCCCAATTTACCTCTTAGATACTTATGAGCATCCCTGGGTAATGCTTTTGTAAATATGTCTGCCAACTGTTCCTTAGTGTTCACATATTCCAATCTCACTTCCTTCTTCTGAACTAGCTCCCTCAAGTAATGATACTTGATAGCTATATGTTTTGTCTTAGA
>MU225051.1:199289-216401 GCA_018584345.1 Thuja plicata
AGACATTGAAGACACCAAGGTATGTTAAGAAGAACCATCCTGAAGATCAAATTATTGGTGATGCAAGAAAAGGCATGATGACTAGATCTAGAGTTAGAGATGAGATCTGTTTGATTTCTCAAGTTGAACCAAAGACCAATGATGAAGCATGTAGAGATGAATCTTGGACTAAAGCTTTGGAAGAAGAACTAGAACAAATAAAGAAAAACAATACTTGGGAATTGGTTCTAAGACCTAAGAAAAAAATGTGATTGGCACTAAATGGGTTTTCAGAAACAAGATGGATGAGGAAGGAATAGTGGTAAGAAACAAGGCTAGACTGGTATGTAAAGGCTATTCACAACAAGAAGGCATAGACTATGAAGAAACATTTTTTCCTGTTGCTAGATTGGAAGCTGTGAGATTATTCCTTGCTCATGCTGCACATAAAGACTTTAAGTTTTATCAGATGGATGTGAAGTCAACATTCTTGAATGGTGATCTAGAAGAAGAAGTTTACATTGAGAAACCTGATGGTTTTCCTTTGACCAATGATGAAAACATGGTTTATAGACTAAAGAAACCACTGTATGGACTTAAACAAGCACCAAGGGCATGGTATGCAAGACTGGAAAAATATCTACTTTGTCTTGGTTTCAGGAAAGGTAATGTAGATAGTAATTTATACTTAAGAACTAAAGAAGATGGAATCTTGATTATAGAAGTTTTTGTTGATGATGTCATTTTTGGAGGCAATGATAAGATGAGTAAGAAGTTTTCTAAAGAAATAGAAAATGAATTTGAAATGTCAATGATTGGTGAGATGAAATTTTTTCTTGGTTTGCAAATTAATTAGAGTAAGAATGGCATTTTTATATCTCAGACTAAGTATCTTAAAGAAATGTTGAAATTTTTTGGAATGGAAGATTGTAAACTTTTTGAAATAGCTATGGTGATAGGAAACAAACTAACTAATAGTGATGAGACTCAAAGTGTTGTTCAGACTAAGTATAGATCAATGATTGGAGGTCTATAATATCTAGCACACACTACCAGATATTACCAATGCAGTTGGAATTGTGGCTAGATATCAGGCAGATCCTAAAGAAACACATTTTGCTGCTGTGAAAAGAATTTTTAGATATTTGAAAGGGACAATAGAATATGGATTATGGTATGAAAAATCTGATGATTTTACTTTGTAGGCTTTTACTGATGTTGATTGGGAAGGTAATGTGGATGAAAAGAAGAGTACAAGTGGTGGTGCATTTTTCCTTGGGAAAAGGTTGGTTTCTTGGTTGAGCAAGAAGCAGAACTGTATTGTTCAATCTACTACTGAGTCAAAATATGTTACTGCTACAATAAATTACACACAAGTTGTTTGGATGAAACAAATGTTGGAAGATATTGGAATAACTTTCAAAGAGCCAGTGGTTATTTATTGTGATAACACTAGCACACTAAATGTGTCAAAGAATCTTGTAATGCATTCAAAAACTAAGCATATCTCTATTAAGTATCATTTCTTGAGGGAGAAGGTAGCAAATAAAGAAATTAATCTAGAGTACATCAGCACAAAGGAACAGATAGCAGATATATTTACCAAATTGTTTCCAAAAGATTCTTTTGAATATCTCAAAGGCATGCTTGGGATGGTGGCCCCTCCCAATGGTAATTAATTGATGTGGATATGCATCAGTCCAGTGGTTTTCAGAGCTATATCACTTTATGGACTTGATGTATGGATCTACTCCTTAGGGGGAGTGATCGCAGGAGAATACAATGGAGCACATTTGGGTGATCTTGCACCTAGCTGATTGGACATGAAGATTTGAAAAAGCTACACCTTAGAAGACTATAGATGATTTATGGAACCCTTTTCCATTGCTGCCAAAGGGGAAAGGAATCTATGTGAAAATCCCTACTGTTTTGAGGAGATTTATGTTGAGGATATTGAGAAAATTGTATTGAGAGAGAGTACTTTTGGGTTGATGCATATGGATTTTCCCATATGTTTCTATCAAGTCAAAGGGGGAGATTGTTGGATGATATCAGTTTTTGGTACTGATCATGTTGTTGATGTTCATGTTTTTGTCACTGATGTCAACATATATTTCTATGGAGAAATAGACTGGTTACTTGACTAGGAGAAGTGTACGAACATTGTACAGATGATTCAAAATGAACAAAGTTGGATTTTAGTAGAAGGATGTGTTCTAACCTTATTCCTAAGGTCTCTTGACTTAATGTTACATATTTTGGATGTTACAGTTGATTTGGTGAAAATTGGTTTTATGGACTGTAACTGTGATTCTGGATAGAGCAGGTGTCTGTGTTTCTGGTGTATCTTTCTGGCAAAGATATTTTAGAAGAAGTGAGCTTATTGGTGGATATCTGACATATGGTTGATTAATGGGTTGAGTTATATTGTTGTATTTTTATTGGTGACGTCAGCTGTAATGTGTATTCTAGAGAAGACCTATTTACTGGCCGACTTCATACATGTAGCGTGTGAAATTAATTATGAGCATGGATTGAAGATCTAGAAGTATATGTGATGGATTATAATTGATGTTTACTTGTTATAGGTACCATGTATATCTTTGCAAGGGGTTATATAATTATTTGTATGATGGAAATCCTTAATTGGATGACCTAGTTAATTATGTATTGTGAAAGCTCAACTGGCCGACCTAATGAATTTTTGTAAGAGGGTATATATGAGAGATATTTTCTTGTGGAGAAGGTGTGGAAGATATTAAAAGGGAAGAGATGTGTGGAAGTTGCAAATATTTTTGACTGCTGGATATAGAGTAGAGTTGATGATTGTTATACTTCATTGGAATTGACCAAGCAAAGACAGTTTCTATCAGACAGTTCATTGGATTGTGTATTTTCTTTATACACTTGATTTGGATTGTAAATCCTTGAGGGTGGCTTTAACCTTCTTTGGGAATTGTGCCTTGGCAGTGAGCCTACTACTTTCTTTGACTCCTAAAAGGGTCTATCTCCTAACAGGGACTATGTACTATAATGTTGTAATAAGCTCCTAATAGGGCTAATATCTTTTAATAGGGATACTATACTCTCAGTACATTATTTGTGGGTTTTAATTCCCACCGGGGTTTTACCTTTAACAGGGTTTCCTCAACAACAAATATTGTGTTATGGTGTTGGCATTTACTGTGTTATCATTTACTTTTACTGATATGGTTTATAAATTTTAAAGTTTAATAATCTATACTACAACTGATTCGCCCCCCCCTCTCAATTGTCTTGTGGACTGTTATTCCTAACATAAGGTAGACAAAAGAGTGGAATATTGGAGAGGGAAATGGTTATCTTCTGCAAGAAGGGTGACTATGTTAAAATATGTCCTGTGTGCCTTCCCTATTTATCAGATGTCATGTTTCTATCTACCAGCCAACATTAAACATAAATTAATTCAAAAATTCAAAACCTTTTTATGGCAAGGTGCTGCTGAAAAAACCAAGATGAGACTCATAGCATGGGAGACAATATGCAAGGCAGAGGAGGATGGTGGAGTGAACCTTAAAAATATCAAGGATCAGAACCTAGCCTTAGGGGCTAAGTTAGTATGGAAAATTATAAGGTTTCTAGAGCTAAAATGGGTAAAGGTTGTTAGACACAAATATTTAGAAGGAAGGGATAACCTTAGCATCCTTAGGCATCATAACCCACCTAAAGGGTCAAGCATCTGGAACTTTATTAGAGAATGTAGAAATCTAATTAAAGAAGGAGTAACTTGGAACATATGAAATGGTAATTCTACCCTCTTTTGGGATGATTCTTGGGTAGTTTATCCAGCCTCGAATAGCCTCCTAAATGAAAAATAAATAATCACTAGACTTAAAATGCAACAAGGAATTTATGTGCAATACTACCTTCACTTTCAAATAATAATCTGGCTCTAGGATGGGAATGGTATTTGGGAAGTAATATTGACTTATGAGAAGAATTTAAAAACTTAGAGGAGAATATTCTCAAAGAAATTTCTATTACCCCAAATAGATTGGATGATAAGGTATTTTGGACCCATGCCAAAAATGGTGAATACAACATTAAGGATGGATACATAAGCCTTTATAAACAAAGAAGATATTCCCTCTCTGATCTTCCTTTGGATCTATGCTAGAAAAAATATTTCATGTCGAAGGCATGCATGTTCACATGGGAAGTCATGCAATACAGAAGACTACTGACAGCTAAATGGTTTAAAAATAATGGGTTATTATGGGTCATTTATATGTGTTCTATGTAAAATAGAGGAAGAAAGTATTGATTATCTTTTTTTGAGTTATCAATATACACATAGATGTTGGGTATGGATCATAAGGAAACTTAATTGGCAATATACCCTACCCAATAGACTTGTTGACCTCCTTACTTGCTGGCCTAAAACTAGGAAAAATGACCTATACAACAATATTTGGATTATAACGCTATCACTACCTATAGGGGAAATTTGGAAAGAAAGGAATAGAAGGATCTTCAAAGAAATAGAATTAGGAAGTGAATAGTTTCTTAATAAGCTAGAATCATCCATTGTAGAAGTAGTCAATAATATGAATCTCTTAGGAAAGTAGAATAAGGTTTACACTGCATGGGACAATAAGACTAGGAATAAATGGATGGGATTAAAGATTCCTCCTTTTATAGGTTTCTCAAAGGATAAGTTGTTGGAAAGATTTAGGTTAGGGACTGAGAGGGGGGGTGAATCAGTAACTGAAACAATTCACACTTATGCCCTATCAATCTCAAACTTATACACTTATGTTTACTGATTCTGATATGTATTGTGTCTATATCCAATAGTTGTTGTAATATTAACTGATAACTGATAATTGATAGCTTTGCAAATAAAAAAATATAAACATATAAACACTCAAACACTTAACACAATATTTTTGTGTCACAAAAAACCCATGGTGAGAGAGAAAAATTGCGGTGGGGATGGAACCCACAACTTATCACTGCAATAATAAGGTGCCCGATTAAGAGCTTACAAAAGAACTGTAAAATGCTACCCAGTTATGGGAATTACCTAGAAACCTGTTAAAGTCTTATACCTTGTTAGGAGTAACTTGGTTAAAGGATTTTATCTTACTTATACAATGTTCACCATGTTTAAGGATTTACAATAAGTTCTTGAATAGAACTTTTCAGTCCGGTTAGAGACTACCCGATTAAGGTATTTCACAATCTTGTTGCTAAACTATTAGGAATAAATCAACAAGAAATTTAACCTGTGAATTATTTCTTCTAAAGCTTCTCAGATCTTGACCTTTTTTTATTCCTTCTCTGATTTATACTTCACTTGTCCTCATCGATACTTTTTCATACTCTGTGTTGTCGCTTCTTTTTTTATTCTCTTTGTCTCTTTTTCCTTTTTCTCTGATTTCCTTTTAAAGTATTGTCTTGACCTAATCTGTCTTTCAAGTGTTTGCCAAATTTTTTCCCTAATTGAGTTTACTTTATTCTTGCATAGGCCGGTGTGATAAAAATATGTCATCCTCAATTCTTGTCTTCTCATTTCCTCTCGCCGATAAAACTTTCCAATAAAAAATTTTGATAGTCATAACCTTATTGTCGATAAACTATGTTTTTCTAATAGTACTCTATACTTGATGTTTTTTGCCTATCCTTGGTGTTAGTTTCTAGCAATGAAAATATTATCAAAATAATTCTTTAGCCTTTAGAGTATTTTTTCAAGTAACAAAATTATGACCAACTAAGAAAGGAATGTAAATGGGAATCCCCTGAGCCAAGATGGTTCAAGCTAAACTTTCATGGGGCCTCAAGAGGAAATCTAGAAGTTGCATGAATAGGAGCATGTATACATGATTGCAGAGGGAAGATGATAGCCAGTATAGCTGAACCAATAGAAGTTAATACTAATAATGTAGTGGATTATAAGGCTTTAATAGAAGGATTAAAATTGAGTAACTCTTTAGGTACTAATAAACTAGCCATTAAAGAAGATTCATCCCTGGTAGTAAACTCAATCAGAAAAGGAGAAACCCCAAATTGGAAACTCATTGGTTATGTGCAGCAGGCTGTAGGATTATTGAATTTAGTGGAACACTACACAATTAATCACATTTATAGGGAAGATAATAAGGAGGTTGAGAGGCTAGCCAATGTGGGAGTCGATAAAGATAGAATGGGAATAGGATGAAGAAGGAATGCAGGGATAGTGCCTGGAAGGAGACATTCAACCTATAGCTTAGATTAAGAAAGGAAGAAGGAAGACTTCAGGTATAAATGGAGAAAGGAAGGGCAAGGTATCAGAGAACACACCTGAATCCATGCTTAAAGGGAAGAAGGAAAGCTCTCCCCTCATTGTTCCATAGAACTTAAAGGGATAAAGGTTAAAGATGAGATGCTTAAAATCATATCACTGAATAGGAAATATACTAATAGACCAAAAATGCATGACCAAATCCTAATAAGCAGGGTCTGATTAATCAAAAGATCCCAAATAATATCTTTAAAGAAATAGTGTAAAAAATATTAAAATGCATATACACATATACAAGCACACAAAGTATGGATGAAAAATGAAATACAAATATAAGGAATATAAAAATACATATGCATATGGGGTTATAAAGATTGCAATAGATCCTAAATACATTCCCTTATATATGAACATAGGAATTTAAAGATAAGTAAGAGTGCAAGGTTGGATGGATGTAGGTGCCCATTAAAGTTTCAATTTCAAAACAAGAAGTGGTTAAAGTATAAATATGTCCTTTGGCATACCAAAGAGAACCACAAACAATAGGAATACTATAGGGCATGATGTATAACATCCAAAGAAGACTGATCACATTCCAATCTAAACTTGTAACAACACTTGGATTATAAATAACCACTTCCTTTCAAAATATAATACCCTCACATTATTGCTTTATTACCTTCTTAGGAATAGGAATTTGGGATAAACATGGTGATGCCAATAAAACTCAGAGGAAATAAACCACAAAAGGACTTTGAGGGGGAAGTTTCGATCAAATGCCTAAGGAAGATCATGATGGTTACTTATGAATTGGTAGTGAAAGAAGTATATAAAATATTATGAAAGGAGTTTATAATGAATAATAAAAGATATAGAGTAAACTCAGATATTCTGGCTATGTTCATAGCCTCGGCCATTCATGTGGACCCAGACAAACAAGTGATTGGAAGACTATGCAGGTGCATCTTCAAGAAGAAATACCTAATGGATCTAGATAAAGTAAAAAATAACATTAGGGATGATCTTACTATTCCAAAGCCAAGGTTCTATTATTGTCTATCTTTTTGGGGATGAATAACTCCTGCCTTCCCAATATTATTGTTAGAAGATGTAGAAATTTTCCTAAAAAGGACCCCTACAATTAGGAGAAATATGGACTTTCTGATGTTCTTCTTACATGTAAGATCTTCAGTGCATCCTAACTGGTTTAATCATTTCATCTTGGAGGATGATGTTGGCTTGGTGGTGGACTGGGAGGAAATAAAGGATTCTAATTTGATGGTATAAACTAAGTAGATATCTTATGGAAAGGGTTGGAATTGATCAAGAAAGTAACAACTTCACTTATATTAAGTTAAGTTGTTGAAAAAGTAGAAAATAACATAATCTTGTTAAATGTACTGGAATTATGTTGTAATAAAATGACTAAAAATTTTGGAAGGTTTAAAATTAGTAATAAGAACCCAAAAGATCTATTTCAACACAAAATTGTGAATATAGAGTGGCATTTAAAGATGAAGTCATCTAATAAGAATTAAAATATTTAATAGAAAGACTAAAAATATTATCGTTAGATAACATAATTAAGTATATATATAAATTTTATAGATTCATATATAAAGGTTCAATAGTTTGAAACTCACTCATACATCTTTAAAATATTGAAGGATATGTATAAGTGATTAAATAAATAAATAAAAAATATAAAGGAGCATCCATTTGAACTCTTAAATTAGGAAAGACATACCTAACTCTATAAACCTATCCTTAAATCTCTATTAGTGCTTTAAAAGAGTAAAGGGCTTACAATAGCAACCAAAAACAACATATGAAATAATAAGGACTTTTAGAGTTGATAAATATTGATATGTAAGAGTCACGCGTAAAAGAATGGTTAGATTAGATATGGAGTGATCATGAAAAAATAACTCCACAAAAGCATTAACTGATGGAAATACTTTGGAGTGAAGAATTTAAAAGGAATCAGACTTACTAATCATGACAAGCAGAAATACTAAAATCACCAATAAATTATCAAATAATCCTAATAAATTTATTAGGGTAAGGATGGACACCCCAATTAAGTTATAAGGTAGAGGCACCATATGGAAATCATTGACACATACATATTATAAATGTATACATACAGGCAGGTATATTAAAAAAACAAAAGAAGAAGAAAATACAAATAAACAAGTATATATGAAACAGATTTTAAACAATATTTTCTATTACTATATATTCAAAAGGCCACATCATACAAATTTAAATCATAAACATGAAAGCCTAGCAAAAATAAGCATTAATGAATACATCAAAGTACGAGAGGAAAGGATCAAATATTGTCATCCACTATTGGGTTCCCACCTACAAAATGAGCTTTTCACACAATCTCCATTGAATTTATGATGAATTAATCCCCATACAGCTGGCACTCAATTTTAACGGAGCCTTTTTCCACTGTTTCACCTTCTCATGAATTGAAGACTAGAAATTAAGCTTGAAAGGCACTCCAAACTATGAAGATTCTACATATCTCTACCCTCTTAAAGTTTATTCTGTTCCAAAATCACTTACAGGGTTCAAAAACTTAGCAGGTAAGCTCTCTGACTTTATAGATTTTATAGTTAGGAATTTAAAGCTCAAAATCTTCTTAATTAAGATTTATTCCTTGCAGCAATGAAATGTATACAAATGTATACACCTTCCACTCCATGGGTAACAGAGATATGGCATTTCTAGGAAGTATTAAACTAGAAAGGTGGAATCGAATCTTGAATCTCACAGATGACATGGAAAGAAGAGTCGTAGAACTAGCATATGGGGAAGCTCATTTTCAATTATAGCTATACTTTGTAAACAAATGGGGAAGTAGTAGGGACTTTTATTTCCTTTTTATTCATTGCAGGTATTGAGAAAAAAATACATTGTAGCTCTATGTAGGAAAATCTTTATAGATAAGATCCTCAAAGGCCTGGACCATGCAGTCTCTAGTATCAACCATAAGAAGGAAATTGTGTATCCATAGGATTACATGAATACAGATATTGGAAGCCTACAACATGAAAATAAAATCCTTAGGAGGCCAATCTTGACCTTTAAGGATAAAGTCATTTTTTAGATTCACTGGCTTGAAATCAAAATAAACCTTCATTTCCTCCTAGAATGGATTGGCATCACCCCGACATCAGACTCTGAATGGATCCTCCACTATTTCTCAGTTGAAGTTTTTAATGTCCCTCCATCTCTTAAACTAGTGGATTTGTCCAAACTGCAAGTTATACCTCCAGCCTTTGTGAAAAAAAGTTGGCTCAGCAAAAGCCCTAGAAGAAATAAGGGCAAAGGGAAGAAATTAATGGAGGAATATGATTTGGAGGAAGACTCTGAAGATGAGATAATAGTAATAAAACATAAGTAATTAGTGGTAGGGGAATGGTTAAATTTTGCATTAAAACTTGATTGTAGGATTGTTGTAAGGACTTAAATAATTTATTTTCTTATAAGAGCAGCAAAGGTAGTAGTATGGAAATATGTATAAGGTATAGTAGAGTGTTAGTATTGTATGTTTTACTTGTTATGAGGACCTCTATTAAAACCTATATTACTTGATAAGTTCTTGAAGTATAACGGTAAGTCCCAGTAGTGGTATAATGGAAATAATGGAATGGTGTTGGAAATAATGGAATGGTGTGTACTGAGAGGGGAGGGATGAATTAGTACCCTTAAAACTTTTATCACTTAACCTGTATCCTTTTAGTAATCAATTGCATTACCAACCATATGTGATATTCTATCTTTGTGTATGTTATATCAAATCATAACCTCAATTAGGATGTAAACATTCATGAAATGTATTGACATGTGACACAAGATTTGGTAACGTAGAAAACCCCTGTTAGAAGGTAAAAACTGCAGTGGGGATGAAACCCACAAAGCTTCATTATCTAAAGAATGGAAGGGATCAGTTAAGGCTTAAAATTTTGATCACTTTTGATGATATACCCTATTAGGAGTAACATGTAGAGACTAGATAAGGTCTACTCTGTTAAGAGCTTTAGAAACACTGTTTAGTGTGCACTCGGTTAAGAGATTTACAAAGGATTGTTAAATCCACCTTTCTCAAGGATTTCTTATATTTTCTACACTTGTCAGAATGTAGTCAAAAATATTCATTGACCTGAGTATATGCAATCTATAATTTTTGAATACATATCCAATAAAGTTCACATGTATAATTATCACCTATAGTGATTGATCAATACCTCTGTTCTACTAGGTAGCCTTGGATCTTGTTCTTGATAACTGATTTCATCTTTGGTTGTTCATCTGCATAAAAATATGTCTCTAATCCATAGAAGTGTCTGCGACTACCATCATCATTACATCCATATGTTTTGATTGATTACACATCTATTTATACAATGAGTTTTCCCTAAATGAGTTTCACACATAATAATGATAACTCTATGATCAAAGGTCTACAACTTGACCTTCATCTCCTAGTTTTCATGTTTATAATCAGTTAGACTAATTAAAACAATTACAATTACATTGCTTTTCCCTCAAGAAATGGATTTAAAGCTAATCAAAAATCAAATATAAAACACAAATGTCTTATCTGATGTGGATCCACATTTCTCAAGATTTATAACTATCTCTCGGTAGACTGGTGCTCGGGTTTCTCTATAGTCTGTCAAGTTCCTCTATTATCTATTTTGTCAGGTTACACTGTAATCTACTTGTCGGGTTCCTCTGTCAAATTACTCTGTCGGGTTCCTCTTGTAACATTTTTGGGTTGCACTAGTAAACTATGTCGTCGGGTTCCCTTGTGAACTTGTTTGTCAGGTTGCACTAAACCTATCTTTCAGTGTTGGTGTTATCGATGGTTTCAAAATAGTTTTCCTTTCATACTAATGGAAAAATATGTCTTCAATCTCCCCCTTTGACATTAGTATAAGAAACTGATATGTGCAAAATACTAAAATGTTTAGTAATGTACACAATGTGTTCACCTTGTCATTATGACTCCCCCTATGTATATGTCGGTATATTATATGTATATGTATTTACACTTGCCTTTATACTATTCTCCCTTTTCACCTTATCTTCCCCTTTTATATCATTTTCCCCTTATCATTTTCCCTTTATTTATATTATTTTCCCCCTTTTTTGATAGTAAGGGCAAAGGTGTAATTACTTACAACTTGTCAAAAATGTGGGAATGGGAATTCTTCATGTCTTCCATCATTTTCTCCCATTTCTCTTGAAGGTGTTCTAGAGCCATGTACTCCAATGTGATCCTTGAATTCATATCATAGATGTTTTCGGTGACAAACATCTCCGAGGTGGCAATCAATTGTCTTGTCGTTGTCATATATTGTTGCAGTAGTGTAAGATTGGGTAGCAATAGAGCCTGTAGATTGGTTACCTCATCTCTAAACTTTGATTCTGCCTCTTGAATTTTAAGTCTCAACTTATTTGCTTCCATTACCTTTGCATAATGCAAGTTTATTGTATTGTCAGTTGTTGAGAGACCTTGAGCACTAGCAGTAAGATCTACATCTATTTTTGCAATCTTCTCACTATTTTCCTTAGTGAATTTCTCTAATGTGCTTAACTTCTGAACTAAGGCTATGGCTTCTAAAATGATTGCTTCTAATCCATTTACTTGTTCAGACAGCTTTACCTTGTTCTTGGCCACTTCTTGGCTGATTTTCTTGGTCTATTTGTACTAGTACTTTATCTCTTCTCATTCTTCTATTGCCTTTTATGCATCCACATTCTATGATTGGATTGTGTCAGTAAGAACAGCTAATTGATCAATGATAGATGTGTTTTGATCAATGTCTATATCAGGTACTATCTATTGTAGTATATCCCTTGTTGTTTCAAGTACTTATGTGTCCTTTGTTTCTATTTTAAGCTTATATTGGATATCTTTTCTTCTACAAAGTTCTGCATAGTTTGTAAGTGCCTCTAGATCCAATGTCCTCAGATCACAGGTTGGTATCTCAATAATCTCTTCCAGTGTAACTAGATTCTTATTCTTTTTATTCTTCTTCTTGGATAGAGTTATGGAGGGACCTGTATGCAGTATCATAGCAAGTTTCATTACTTGGTCTAATGTGCTTGGTGAAGGCTTTAGATTTTGTGTACCTGTATCTTGTTTCTCGGTGTCTACTTGTCGATTGGGAGTGGACATCTCCACATCAACCTTAGCCTTATCTGTAGCATCTCCTTCGGTATCCTTAGGAGTGGTATCACCTTGCTTCTCTTCTTCACCTTTATCTTTTTGTTCTCCTCATGTTTCTTTCTGTTCTCCATCTATTATATTTTTCTCATCAGATGTGTTTTTGGTTCCTCTTCAACCTTATCCTTGGGTATGCTTGCATCCTTGTCAGGTGATTTCTCCTTTTTTGAGATAATATTGATAGATTGTATCAATAGTGGTATTTTTCCTAGTATATCTACTTGAGCAACATCTGTTGTTGTGTCATGTTCCTCGGTTTGGTCTGGGCAACAGTGACATATCCATCTTTCTTTACCTTATCTGTAGGATCATCTTCTCTGATATCAATGATAGTATTATCGATGAATGTTTCATCTGCAGTACCCATATCCTTGTTAGCTTCTATGTTCAATGTTTCTTCATTAACATCATCACCATCATTTATAAGAATGTGCTCTGGGATCTTTTTAGCCTGATCTTCTTCATTGTGAGGCTCCTCGGTAAGAGCTAATAGTGGCTCGAGGCTTGAATCCTCCTTAGGTGGATTGATGATTTTATTCCACATATCATCATTTTGTTTGTCAAGCTCAATTGATTTTCCCTCCAGTACTTTGTAGGATCTTAATTTTGTTAAGAACTTTTGTGAATGCGTGTTCATCATTTCATCAATTTCTTCCATCTTGGATTCGGGTGGCATAATTGAAACTAGGGATCTTTCCCTTATCTATTTTTCTTCCTTTAGTGCATATGTCCACCTTATTGAAAATTTTTCAAGAAGTTCTTGTGGCATCATTTTATCAAATTGGATAGGCATGTATTTTTATATAAACATTACCTTAATGATGCCTTCTTCAATCTTATTCTGATCCTCAGGGTTTAGGGTTAACCATTTTCTAACCTTAGGATCTGATATGCCACCTGATTTGGCGATTGATGCAACAATTTCATCAATTATTTTAGGAATTTTACTCTTTACAGGTTTTTCTTCCTATTTAGTATCTTCTATATCTTCCTTATTTCTGATGAATCTTTTTCTCCTCTTAGGTTATGATTTTTTCCCTATTTCAGGCTTCCTTTTGTAATTCCTCACCTATCCTTTCTTGACCGGTGGTGATTTTTCATTAGCTGTTTGACTCATTTTCCATGATGCAGTCATAGTCCTTGGTTGTTGACCTTCATCGATGGGTGACTGTCCCTCAGTTTCATCCTTTTGTTCAAACTTTTCATCATTTACCGACAAATTATTCTTAAATGTCTTTACCATTTTCTCTTTCTTTCTGTCAATTTTCTTCACAACTAAGCCTATTTTTATTCTTTCCTTGGCTTCCTCATAGGTTCCAAACCTAGGTTGTGACTTATCCAATGGTTCATTTATCAATGCTTCAATAGCATTGGTGGCTTGAGCTATGTTGACCTCATAGTCAAGTGGTGCTAACCATGTTGTCCTTGGTATAGCTAGTTTGATAAAGGTGTTATCAGTGTCCACCATAAAAAAAATAGCAGTCTTATATTTTTCTACCATTTTTTTTTGTATCCTCATTCTTTTCTGCATTCTTTCCTTAAATCCAATAAAGTATTAATCCACAACTGATGCAAATTTGTCACCAAGTGACTTGATAAATTTGTTGATTTGAATGGTCACTGGTCGGGTAGTATCCCAGTTGACATTACTGATAAATGGAAAGAAGTTCTAGAAATAGAAAAATGTACACATTAAAAGTGATCTGAACTTACATGATTTGGACTTTGTAGACCTAATTGTCACCATGTTTTCATCTAACTACTTCAATAGAAGCTCAGATAGATCCAATTATAGACCTTTCTTTACAATCTTATGGGCAGTGTCAACTACTCCACATGCTATGTTGTTTAACATGTTGGATTCATATATCGTGTATCCTAGTACACATGCGCCAAACTTTAGTTCTAGATCGATGATGGTGTTAACCTTCAATCCTCTGTTATCCCATACTACACCTGTCATCTTCTCAATCTCAGGGTGAGGAGGATGTTTAAGTGCCTTGGCCTTGTCGGTTATAGGATAACTGGTCACAGCATGTATCACATCTCTGGTGATCTAATTTGGCTCATCCAGCCACATTTTTTGGTCATGCACTCTATTCAACATCTGAATCCATTCGGTCTTAAACTCCCTCAGGAATATTAGGACACATGTCAACCCTTTGACCTCAATGTGTTTATGTTCCTCCTTGATGGTTTCACCTGTGCAAAGCTTCTTGTAAGCTTTCTCTACCTCAAGATATCCTATCTCGATGATCTTGCAATGTATGTAGGCTTGGACATCCTTAATCAATAAAACCCTAGGTAGAATTTAAAAGAATACACCAGCGTTGTCAGGTTGCAAAGAAACCTCAGGATGGATTTTATACTTAGGTTCTTCACAAGTGGAGTTCTTGATTAGATTAACCTTCTTTTCTTTGGCGTTCTTGATCTTGGAAACTCGTGAAGTGGTTGCCATCATTTCTGAGAATTTAGGGCTCTTTCTATAAAATAAATTGTGAGCTCAGTGATGTTACTTACTTAACCTTCTAAAAAAATTTGTCATTCCATTTGAATGTTATGAATCTGCTGGTTAAACGCTTCTGTAATCTGGCCGCTCTATGCTTTTCTTTGCTCTCCTTTTTCAATCTAAATCACTGATGAATGAGATGAATTCTTTTTCATCCTTTTATAGATGGTGCCCTAAGTGGCATAATTAATGCTCTACCCACTTGTCGAGTGTCAAATAAGGAGTCACTCAGGTGACATGCCAACTTTATTTTTGGTGAAAATGTGATGCTCGGGGCATGTGTCAACTCATTCAACTTTTCACATGTCCACCAACGGATCTCAGTATATGGTGAAGACAACATTATCTTTTGTTTACTGATGATGTTTGGTTTACACGAGAAACTTAGCTTTTGTATGTTGATCGATGATTCTCAGTAAGAATTGACAACTTAGCTTTGTAAGTACACCGATGCTTTTTCGTATGCATTAACCGATGAGATTGAATTCATAGAATCATAACAAGTAATACCATAGTGCATCTTTAATCATGCTAGTTTGGCATTTTTAACTATGTATAATGGAACTGATGTAAAGTATAACTTAGTATAGTGCAGTTCCATACTTACTTGTTCATCTTAGGTGGGGTGGTGATGTCACTAGATCCATTGGATAAGGTGTCACCAATTGCATTTCTTGGTCCAGCATCATTAGTGTTTGTAGCTTTCCTCCACATTTTGTTTCTCATCTTCCTGATGTCTTCAATGGTATTGCCATTGGAAAATGTGTTTATCTCTGTAACTCAGTCTCTGTAGTCCTTGCTTAGATGACCAACCTTATGACAGTGTAAGCATGCCATTCCAGGGTTAGTCTAGCTTCTAGACTTTCTCATTAATTTTCTCATGCAGTTTGTTGCAATGTGTCCATATCTACCATATGCTGTGAGATTTTTCCATGTGCTGTAGTCCCAAACATATGAGTTACCGACTCTTTTTAGTTGATAAGAAGTTTCATTTTCTTTAGGCTTCCATGCTTGCTTTTTCTTCTTCCTGCATTCAAGAGATGTGTTCCCATGCATTTTTCAAGTAGGACAATATTTTTCCATGTAGGTTTCCTTCTTTGGTTGTTTCACCTCATATTTACATTCATATGCTTTATATCCTTTCTTGCTACAGTTATAACAATTTCCTATGAATGAAGATGTGGATTTAGGAATACCTTTTATTTTGCTACTACAAATATTTGATGTGTGGCCTGGTTTTCCACAGTGATTGCATGACTGCCTTCTTGGTCTCAGATTTGTGTAGACATTATTTGGATCAGCTTGCTATGGTTATTCTCCATTCTTGGTATACCCTAATCTGATATTATTGTTGACTCTTCTTTTTACATCCAGAAAATCACCATCTTTTTGGTACTTTCTTTAGCTCTCTTGATCATATCATTGTGTTGTTTTTGAATTCTCACTTCATGCTTCAGTCTTTCATTTTCTTCTCTTAGCTCACCAATAGCTTCGAGCTTTCCATTCAGTTCTATGTTCATTCAGTTTGCCTCATGACTCATAAGAATAATCTGATTGGTGATCTCATGATGATGTTCAGTAAGTCTTTGTATTTTAGAATCTTTCTCTTGTAGCTTTTTAGTGATCTTCCTCATGTCATCAATAGCTAGTATTCTTTCTTGCTCAACTTGTCTAGCATTATTCATAACCTCAATCATTCTTACCATATGTGTCTCTTGACTGATTTGTAGTGATTTCATTTAGACTTGTAATATTTCCTTCAGATGTGTTTGATGTATTGCAAGATGTAGATCCTGAAGACTCAAATAAATCAGGTTTGTCTTCTTCATGATAGTCTATTTCATTATAGCGACATGCCATAAACTTTATTTCATCCAGTCGTTGTCTCATCTTGACTCTAGGTTCTTTATATTTCTCATAGAAGATATGTGTAGACATCCAAAATAGTCCTTATATTAATTTAATTAATATTCCCATAACATTACAGTTAATTTTAATTAATTATATTTGTTATATTCTTCTATCTATTTAATTAAATTTATTTAATTAAATATGATTCATTCTCCTTAGTATTTAAATTTAATTTAAATACTCCCCCTTTTAATGTATTAA
>MU225051.1:253542-337057 GCA_018584345.1 Thuja plicata
TATATATAAAGAAACAACTATTCCCATGCGTAGCTAAAATATATAGAAAATATGCATTAGCAATAAAAGTAAGAAAGATGATTGTTTTCAATATAATATCATATTATATGGTGATTTTATGATTCCAATATCGTTATGAATGAAGTAGAACTAGTATTTATGTTGTATCAACTACCAAAAAGTAAGTAGAGTAATAAAACTTAAGATTCTTTTAAGACTTATTTTAAATAGATATATGTTTATTTACATGCATATTTTTCCAGGAATTCATACAAATTTTCCATCTCTTATCTGATATACTCAAGGTACTCATTCATATTAAATTACTAGGTGAGAAATTAGATTTGTTATGTCTTCCAATGGTATGATTGAAATAGTTGATAATAGGATAATAGCTAATGGCCTATTGATACGAGTGGATATTTAAGCTATAGTATTATTTGCTTAATAATAATTCACTTGGTAGGTATTATGAAATAATTCAGTGTTGGTTATATGATAATACGGAAGGAAACTTCAAAGACTGTAAAAAAGATACACACATAATGAAAAACTTTGCATAATTGGTATAAATGATCAAACAGGCATGAATACATTTTTAAATGAATAATAGAATTTTAGTGGAAGGGCCAACCGGATTCATAGACCTGATGTTGTAAAATACTATGGTATAGATAGTAACAACTATATTAGGGTTTCGGTCAAATGGATGTTATTGAAATGATGAGTAGATTAGGAAATATGATTGGCAGAACGAACCAATAAAGATATTCTAATGTAAATTATCTAATTATGTATAGGATGGTTAGAAGATTAGAGATTATGTTTGGTAGTATGATTTAGTGAAGAAGAAATAATATTGTTGAATGACTCTATGCTAGGGGATTTAAGGTTTAAAATATTAGTGAAGACATTATATTTTTCCATTAGTATATACAAAGAAAAACATGATCTACACCATCGGTTTACACTACACCGACAGACAGGGCACAGCACTACCCGATACTACCAAGTAAAAAGCATCCCGACAAACACTATTTAGTGTTACTCGATGACAAAAAGGACAAAGGAACCCGATGAGTAACCAACAGTGCAACCCAACGAAATATCAAAGAGAGGAACCCGACAGATGAAGGGAACCCGACAATCAGTTCAATAAAGGAACACCAACAGACATTCAGTTCAACCCGACGATCAAGAGCCGACAGTCAGTTACACCCCGCAAAAAGTGGATCTGACTTTCCATGTCAGATAAAACACTAAAGTTGTATATTTATCTTCTTGATTTGTTTTAAATCCATTATGTGCAGAGGAAGCAATGTAATTAATATTTTTTTCATCATTTTAACTGTTTTAAAACATGCAAACTAAAAGATCAAGGTTAAGTTGTATACCTTGGATCTAGAGTTAACTTTGTAATGTGTGATTCTAGAATAGGTCAAAGACTTGTATAAATAGATGCTTAATCTATTGTGAACATATTTTTGTTCGATGATGATTGTAACCACTAAGAGCATCTGAGGATTAGACAAGAGAATTCATGCAGAAGGATAGAAAAGGATCAATTTAGTTTCAAGAACAAGAACACAGGCTACCGACAAGAAAGAAAAGGTATTAATCAATCACTATAGGTGATATTCATAGTATGGGAGCTTTAATGGAATTATGATCAGAAATTATAGATTACATATAGTCAGGTCAAACATATTGTACTCATTCTAACAAGTGTAGTACACTTAAGAAATCCTTTCAAGAAATGTGGACCTAACAGTCCTATTGTAAATCTCTTAACTAAGTGCACACTTTATTAGTGTTGCTAAAAGCTCTTAACAAAGTAGATCTTAACAGGTCTCCACTTTAATACTCCTAATAGGATAGATCATCAGAAGTGATCAATTGTAAGCCTTTACTGGCTCCCTTCCATTCTACAGATAGTGAAGTCTTGTGGGTACCATCCCCACCACAGGTTTTACTTTCTAACAAGAGTTTTATGTGATATCATATCTTGTGTTATGTGTTTATTACTTTCATGAATGTTTCTATGAATGTTGCAAACAATTAAAGATTATGAATTAATATTACATGCATAAACACATCAAAAATGGTCAGTAATACAATAAAGAATGATTACTAATGATGAATAGTGAAAAGTGTTAAAAAATTTAGAGGGGTTGATTCACCCCTCCCCTCTCAGTACTACTTCCCATTAATCTCAACAATTGGTATCAGAGCTAAGTCTCTTCTTGGAAAGCTTAAAGGCTTAAGAGAAAAGATCATACAATGGATAAGTACAAACTTGATAAAAATATTGAGAATAAAAAGCTTGAAATTCAAATGTTCTATGAATAGTATAAAGAAGCAAGAATAAAGATGAGAGAGTTTTTGGATGAGAGAAAAAGTATGGCAAATCGGAGCAATGAAAAAGATTATCAAGAAGAAGAGATTCTATATTTATTTGAGTCTTCAGGATCAAATACAAGTAATGCATTAGATACATCAGAAGAAAATATCACAAATCTAGAGGAGATCAATCAACATCTGACAAAGAAAATAAAGTTGCTCCAAATTGGTCAAGAAACCCAGATGGTAAGAATGATTGATGTGATGAGTTCTTCTAGACAAGCTGAAACAGAAAGAACAGTAGCTATTGATGACAGGAGGAAATTACAAAGACTACAAGAAAAGGAGTTATAAATTCAAAGACATGCTAAGCATCACCATGAGATCACAAATCAGATTATTCTTATGATTCAAGAAGCAAACAGAATGAATATAGAACTCATTGAAAGAGTACAGGCCATCGGTGAACTAAGAGAAGAGAATGAAAAATGAAAGCATGAGGTTAGAGTTCAGCAATAACATAATGAAATTATCAAAAAGGTTGAAGAAAGAAATAAAAGAATGCATGATTTTCTTGAAGGACAACGAAGAGTCAACAACAACAATGGTCTAGGCTTTACTGAAAATGGAGAATCATCAAATCAAGCCAATCCAAAGAATGTCTATGAAAATCAAAGACCAAGAAAGCTTATATGCAATCACTGTGGAAAGCAAGACCACACATCAAATGTATGTAGAGGTAAAATGAAAGGTATTCCTAAATCTACATCTTCATTCATAGGATTCTATTATAAATGCAACAAGAAAGGACATAAAGCATATGAATGTAAGTCTAAGATGGATCGACCAAAGAAGGAAACCTACGTGGACAAATACTATCTTACATGAAAAATGAATGGGCACACAAGTCTTGAATGCTGGAAAAAGAAAAGGCAAGCATGGAAGCCTAAAAGTCAAGAAATTCCCTATCAACCAAAGAGAATCGATAATCAATATGTATGGGTCTACAGTACATGGACAAATTGTACAACATGTGGTAGATATGGTCACATTGCTGTAAACTGCATGAGAGCATGGACCAAAAGATCCAGAGGCTGGAAAAACCCCGGAATGGCATGCTTACACTATCATAAATTTGGTCATCTCAAGAAAGACTGCAGAGACTGAATGAAAGAGATAAGAACATATCCCAATGGAAACACCATTGAAGATATCTGGAGGGCTAGAGACAAAATGTGGAGAAAATATTCAAGCAATTATGAAGCTGGACCAAGCAATGCAAATGGTGACACCCCATCCAATGTATCTGGTGATGTCACCACCCCCACTTAAGCTGAACAAGTAACTATGGAACTGCACTACACCAAGTCATATTTTGCATCAGTTCCATTATACAAATTGATAAATAGTCAAAATCTGCATAAATAAAGATGCATATTATGTTACTTGTTACAATTCTAAGAAAACAACCCCATCAGTAAACACATACCAAAAATCATTGGTGAACACAAAGGATGAGTTGTCTACACTTACCAAGAATTGTCGGTCAACACATAAAATGGCTAAGTTGCTAATGTGGCCTGACACTCGGTAAGGAAACAAAGTTATAAAGTTGTCATGACACAACACCGATATCCGTCGGTGAACGAAAAATACTTAACAACCATCCCGAGCATCCTGACAACACTGACGATGATTTTGAAAGTCTTCCCGATGAACTTCATCTTCATGACCTGACGATTCGTTGAGCATTTATGATAGACTTAGGGCAAAAGTCTATAAATACTCGACGGGAGCATTTCATTTTGCACACGTGATTTGAAGAGAAAAAGCAGAGCAAAACCAGAGCAATAAAAGATCAGATAGCAGAGCGACCTTGACTCGATCCAACACACTCCAAATAGATTGCTCACCAATTTCACGAATCAAAGTAAGTACCGAAGGCACTAAAGAACTCTATTGTTATTTTCAAGAAAGCCCTAACTTTGAAAAATGATTGCAACCACTTCAAGAACTGTAAAGATCAAGAATGATAAGATGAATATGGTTAGGCTGGTAAAGAACAACACCTGTGTGGAACCAAAGTACAAGATATGCATGGAGATTGCATCACAACCCGATGAATTTGGCATATTTTCTAAGATTCCACCTAGGGTTTTGCTAATAGAGGATGTAAGGTCCTACATTCACTGCAAGATCGCTGAAATAGGAGATCTGGAGATGGATGAAGCTTACAAGAAGTAGTGTGATGCAGAAGGGAACCTGAAGGAAGATCACAATCACTTAGAGGTTAAAGGGATAACAAATGCCCTATATTTCCTGAGGGTTTTCAAAACCGACTGGATTAGGTTATTTTTGAGCAGAATGCATGGTCAGAAGTTATGGCTAGATCAGCCTAAGAAAATCACTAAGGATATCCTTCATGATGTAACTAGTTATCCAATAACTGACAAACCTAAGGCACATAAGCATCCCTCCAAGCCAGAAGTTGAAAAGCTCACAAAAGCTATGTGGGATAACAGAGGTCTAAAAGTAAACACCATCATCGATGAGGAATTGAGGTTTGGTGCATGTGTAATTGGTTACAAGATCTTCCAAGCAAGAAGGATTAACAACATAGCTTCTATAGCAATAAGCATAGCTTACAAGATAGTGATAAAGGGAATTCACATGGATCTGTGTGAGATCCTATTGAAACAACTTGATGAGAACATGACGAAAATAAGGTTTGCAAAGACTAACACATGTAAGTTCGGCTCACTTATCATGTGTATATTCTTCTACTTTCAAGAATACTTTCCTTTAGTAGGAAAAGTAAAATGGGATACTACCAAACTAGTCACACTGCAAATTAGTGAACTTATTAAGTCACTAGGAGATAATTTTGATTCAGTAATGACTGCATACTTCCTTGAATTCAAGGAAAAGATGATGGAAAGAGTTAGGATCCCTGAGCAACTAATTGAAAAACATAGGGATGAGATATGTTTTATGGTGGATACAAATTTCACACATATAAAACCGATTGTACCAAGAATAGCTTGGTTAGCCCCTCTTGACTATGAAATCAACATAGATCAAGCAACCAATGCAATTGATGCATTGATCAATGAGCCACTTGACAGCAAACAACCAAGGTTTGGCACTTATGGAGATGCCAAGTCAAAGATAAAAATAAGCCTAGTAATCAAGAAGATTGTCAACAAGAAAAATAAGATGGTAAAGAATCTTGAAAATATTCTATCAGTTAATGAGGACGAACAGGAACAAACAGAGAAAATCGATGAACATGGCACCATCGATGATGGGAAAGATGAGAAGAAATCATATTCTAAGGGAACTGAATCTGATGCACCTCCACCTCCTACAAAGAAACAAAGAACAAGAAGCCAAATTGCTAAAACTGATACCACTCCTTTGAGGAAAGGTCAAGTGAGGACCTACAAGAGGAAGCAGCAAACAAAGGAGAAAACTGTGAAGGAAACACCTACAAAGAGGAGAAAAAGATTGGTCAAGACAAAAGCTAACATAGAAGACACAAAAGATGATAAGCCTTATGTAGTTAAGAAAAATTTCAGAAATCAAACAATTGATGAGGCTGTTGAATCTATTGTTGCAACTGGCACCATGTCTGATAGGAAAATCAAAAAATGAGATACACTCAAGCCAGAGGACCAAAATAAGATACAAGATGCCATAATCAGGGCAATGGTCAAGTACAAATATTTACCAACTGAATTTGTCAACCAAATACCCAAAGAGCTGGGTAAGAGAATATCTCAACAATGGTCATATGCTCTACAAATAGAAAGAGAAGCAAGGGAGAGGGTACTTGTCACACTTATGCCTCCCGAATCAAAGATGGAAGAAATCAAGGAAATAATGAAGAAGCACTCAAGCAAATTTGTAGCCAAGATAAGATCTTACAAAGTGCTATAGAATAAGTTTATAGAGCTGGACAAAATGACCGAGACTAAATGGAGACAACTCCTAGATTTGCCTGCAGAGTCAACAAGTCATGAGAATCAATTACTTCTCACTGACACACCTCATGTAGAGGAGAAAGATAAGGCAAGTCCTCGGCACATTGCTTTGGACAATGCAGATAATGCTGAGAAAATTGACTTAGACCAAGTAATGGATGATCTTGACATTCAAGACATCACTCAGTATGATTCTGATAAGGATCCACAAAAGGAAGATGATGTAATATTTATATCTCTTAAGGATTAGGAAAAGAAACAAGAATTGAAGATAATAGGGCATAAAGAAATGAATTTTTCTAATGAGACATGGCAGGACACTTCAATCATTTACATAACAGAAGTAGACCCTGCAGAGAAAATATAGAAAGATGAAGATGTCACTACTCAAAAAGACCAAACCAACGAGCAGGACACCACTCTAGATATAGCACAAGCTAGCACACAAAGCAATATGCCAGTATTGATGAAGGCCATCAATATACTAGAAGGTAATGAGGAATCTAATGCAGCAGATACTAGCATACCTAAGAACAAGGGTGATGCAGAGTCAAAGGACAAAACTGATGAACCAAAGGATACAACTGCAGAGCAAGCTACAACAGATGATCAAAAAGATAAGTCTATTGATCAAAGTAAAGAGGAAGCACAAAAAGTGGAAGAGGATAAGCAGAAAGAAAAAGGTGAGGAAGCCAAGACAGCTAAGTAGGAGAAGAAATCAGAAGAGAAATCTTTAGAGACACCCAAGGTTGATGGAGAGATGACTTCACCAAACCAACAGGTGCACCCCAAGCAGAAAACATAAGAAGCATCTTCAACAAAGCCTTCACTGAGAACTTCAGAGAGGACAAATGAACTAGAAATGATAGTTCATACATCTGAATCCACACAAATCTCAAAGAAGAAGAAGAGAAAGCATAAGAATCCAGACACTTTGGATGAAATCATTGAGATTCCAGTTTGTGATCCCAGGACATTGGATCCAACTGAATTGACAAAGTATGCACGAATTTTTGAGAGAAAAGCAATGCAAGAAAATTTGAGAAAAGCCACAAAGGAAGCTAAGGTACTTGAAATAGCACAAGGAATACTTCAACAAATTGTACTAGATGTAGATGTTGATCAGACAGCCCCAATGCTTGATCAATTAGTGGTTCTCATAGATGCAATCACATCTCAGAACATAGATGTTGAGAAGGTCATGGAAGAAAGACTTGAACAAAAATATGAGTTCAAGTTAGCTGAGAAGATAAGCCAAGAAGTGGCATAGCTTTCTAAATTGGTTAGCACAATAGATCCAATAATCTCAGAAGCTATTACCTTGATACAAAAAATTATGCATGCTTGATCAACTCACCAAGGAGTATACCGACAAGATAGCACAAATAGATGTTGATCTTCAAACAAGTGCACAAAGTCTCATGAATAGTGAAGAGGAAATCAAATTGCACAATGAGCAGCTCAAGCAAGCTCAGAAATTGAGACAAGACATACAGATTGCAGAGACAAAGTTTAGAGATCAGGTAAATGAGCTTCAAGCACAACTCTTACCGACACTCTCATTACTGCAGCAACATATGACAGAGGAAAAATCACTAATTGCCACCCCAAAAATGTCTTTCCTAGACAACATTTATGATATGCATGCACGAATAGAGCTAGAGCACATGGCCCTAGAACTATTGAAAGAAAAATGGGAGAAATTACTCGAAGATATCAAGAACACCCACTCACATATTCTTGACACATTGTAAGTTACACATTTTTGTCACATTTTTGACAACTTATAAGTTGTACATTTTTTGTCATGAGTATCAAATAAAGGGGGAAAAGATATGTATAGTCAGTAGTCAATCAGGAAAAAGGGAGATAAGAAGGAGGAAATGATGTGTACAGTCAAACATTTGAAAGAGCAAAGAACTGGGAATGTATAGTACAGAGGCAAGTATACATGTACATATACTTATACAATACTGATGCATACAGTTAGGGGGAGTCATATAATGACAAGGATATATACAAGGTGTACATACTAAACACTTTAGTATTATGCACATATCAGTTATTGATACTAATGTCAAAGGGAGAGATTGAAGACATTATATTTTTCCATTAGTATATACAAGGAAAAACATGATCTACACCATCGGTTTACACTACACCGACAGACAGGGAACAGCACTACCCGACGCCAAGGTTACCTGATACTGCCAAGTACAAAGCATCCTGAAAAACAATATTTAGAGTTACCCAATGACAAAAAGGACAAAGGAACCCAACGAGTAACCAACAGTGCAACCCGACGAAACAGCAAAGAGAGGAACCCGATAGATGAAGGGAACCTGACGATCAGCTCAATAAAGGAACACCAACATACTTTCAGTTCAACGCGATGAGAAAGAACCGACAGTCAATTACATCCCACAAAAAGTGGATATGACTTTCCACATCAGATAAAATATTGAAGTTGTATATTTAGCTTCTTGATTTGTTTTAAATCCATTATGTGTGAAGGAAGCAATGTAATTAATATTGTTTTAATCATTTTAACTATTTTAAAACATGCAAACTAAAAGATCAAGGTCAAGTTGTATACCTTGGATCTAGAGTTAACTTTGTAATGCGTGATTCTAGAATAGGTCAAATACTTGTATAAATAGATGCTTAATCTATTGTGAACATGTTGTCATTCGATGATTATTGTAGCCACTGAGAGCATCTAAGGATTAGACAAGAGAATTCATGCAGAAGGATAGAAAAGGATCAATTCAGTTTCAAGAACAAGAACACGGGCTACCGATGAGCAGGAAAAGATATTAATCAATCACTATAGGTGATATTCATATTATGAGAGCTCTGATGGATCTATGATTAGCAATTATAGATTGCATACAGTCAGGTCAAACATATTGTACTCATTCTAACAAGTGTAGTACACTTAAGAAATCCTTTCAAGAAAGGTGGACCTAACAGTCCTATTGTAAATCTCTTAACCGAGTGCACACTTCATTAGTGTTGTTAAAAGCTCTTAACAGAGTAGATCTTAACAGGTCTCCACTTTAATACTCCTAACAGGGTAGATCATCAGAAGTGATCAATTGTAAGCCTTTACTGACTCCCTTCCATTTTGCAAATAGTGAAGTTTTGTGGGTATCATCCCCACCATAGTTTTTACTTCCTAACAGGAGTTTTCTGCGATACCATATCTTGTGTTATGTGTTTATTACTTTCATGAATGTTTTTATGAATGTTGTAAACAATTAAAGATTATGAATTAATATTACATGCATAAGAAAGAACATCAGAAATGGTCGGTAATACAGTAAAGAATGATTACTAATGATGAATGGTGAAAAGTGTTAAAAAATTTAGAGGAACTGATTCACCCCTCCCCTCTCAGTACTACTTCCCATTAATCCAAACAATTAGAAGGAATGGGATAGTTGTGGGTGTGTTTGGTGGTGGTTTTGCAGGGACGGGAACAAAGATGCAATAAAAGGACCTCAAATATTATATTCAAGAAACAAGGATAAAATGGACTTAAGTTGTAATCTAATTCATGGGGAAGAGGGATAAAGACTCTAGATCCCTGAAATAAATTAAATGTAATAGTGTTTATACTAGGGATCACATTGTTGTAATTTTCCACTCTGTGGATAAGACGGAGAGATTGTGTAAATATGTGCACCTACAATCCTGCACAGGCATGTAATGTAATATATTCATTCAAACATTTTGATATGGACTACATAGTCCCAGGAAAGACCGGAGGTTTTCTTCACTCCTTTCTTTCCTACTGGTGCTCGCAGTGATTGGAGCAACTTTGTATCCCTTTAATTAATAAATACAATATTTGGCTTTAGCCTTTTACCGATCAAAAAAAAATGCAACATTCATTTACTCTTGTACAATTTTTCTTGTAATTCTAATTACTTCCTTATACATCTTTTGGTAATATTGTTAAAAATTGAAGTCACCATTCTATATGCAAATTCATCCATGTTCCAGAATTTGCGTTGTGAAGATGGGTAGATACTTTCTCACAAACCTCTTCTAGCACACAACAATTCCACACATGCCTATTAATATTGAATTAATTAACTAATAAGTGTTCTCACATCCATGATAAGAGCCCTTTCATATGAATAAAAGCTAAATAATGTAATATAAATATATAAAAACTAGATTTTTATTATAAATAATGTAATAATATGAATAACTTATCCTCTCTCATGCATTTTATTCACCCATGTTAGGAGCTAGATATTAAAACACCAAAAAATATGAAAATTGTTCTCCAAAAGATCTAGCACATATCATGTGAAAATACTCAAATTTCACATTCAAAAGGATGTAAGAAGTTTCATAATTCAAAAATATCAAATAATGAATTCAAAAATAATTTTATTTATAACTCAAAAGGATGTAATATTGTCAAAAAGTGAATTCACAATTCCATATGCAAATTCATCCACATTCCAAAACTTGTCATGTCGAGATGAATAGATACTTTCTCACAAACCCCTTCTACTGGCACACAACAATGCAACACATGATTATGAAAATTAATTAATCAATAAGTATTCTTACATCCATGATATGAGCCCTTTCAGATGAAAGAAAATCTAAATAATATAATATAAATATATATAAAGTAGATTTATGGTATCTAATGTAATAATATGAACAACTTATCCTTTCTCTTGCGTTTTATTAACCCATGTTAGGAGTTATAAATTAAAACACCAAAAAATTATGAATATTGCTTTCAAAAAGATCTAGTGTGACATGTTATGTGAAAACACACAAATGGATGCAAGAAGTTTCATAATTCAAAAATATCAAATAATGATTCAAAAATATTTTTTTTATAATTCAAAAGGATGCAATATTTTTGAAAAGTTAGTTCACAATTCTATATGCAAATTCATCCATATTCTAGACCTTGTGACATCAAGATGGATAGATGCTTTCTCACAAATTTCTTCCACTCGCACACTTGACAATGCAACACATGCCTGTAAATAATGAATTAATTAATCAATATATGTCTTCACATCCATGATATTAGCCCTTTCAGATGAATAAAAAGCTAAATAATGTAATATAAATAGTTTTTAAAAAATAGATTTATTGTAAATGATGTAGTAATATGAATAGCTTATCATTTCTCTCATATTTTATCCACCCATGTTAGGAGTTAGAAATTAACACACCAAAAAACTATGAATATATCTTTCTAAAAGATCTAGTGTGACGTGTTATGTGAAAAGATTGAAAAGGATGTAAGTCAACCGTTTAGTACAAGATGCCTAATCTACAGACGAAATATATTATTCTAATGTCCACAATGTTTTTATGTTCTCTTTAAATACATTTCTTATACAGCTTTGTAATGTCCCATTTTTTCGACATTAGAAATTAATTAAAAAATTAAAATTTAAGTTGTCAAAATATAATGACAACTTAATTTAATTATTTAATAAGAGTAATTAAGGTAGTTTTTTATGTCAACCAAAATTATAAAATAAAAGTCACTTTATTTCAAATTAAAAGACAAAGAAATGGAATGGCAAGAGTTTTCTGGAGAAGGCTATAAAAGTGCAATGAGAGGATTATTCAGAACATACTTGGTTTATGCTTGATTATTGTTTCCTCTTGGAAAATTTTTGGAAGCTTTGGCTTTCAGTTTTGAAAAACTAATGACTGAAGGTGGATTGGACGAAAACGCAATTCTTCTTTGGAGGTGGACTTGCGATGGGCAAATTTGTGAAGAATTCATCTAAAGATATACTTGCAACAATAGAGGTATTTCATATCTGTTTGGTCAATAAGATTGTAATCTGAAGGCAATATTCATATTTAATTTCAGACTGCTATTATATGGTTTTCAATATAATTTGTTGAATGAATAGAAATGAGTTTTCTTGCAAAATATTTATATAAATTCTTGTGTAACATTTGAAAAATCTAGAGCAAATATCCTATGGGGATATTACAAGGGTATCAGAATGGTTTTCCTGCAATATGTGAGGTTTCATGAGTAACAAGGTTATTTGTAGTTATGAATTTTTTTATCTAATTTGAAAAATAGCTTGCACAAGAGAAATTATCTTATCGGCAAATATTTTGGGTATCTTTCTGAAAGTGTTATTGAAGCCTTCTTGAAACAAATTTGTTGAATAAGGTATTTGTAGTAGATTTGAAATAGTGAAATAAATTGGTTTGATTCCAATATGATATTTTCTGATATCGTGGACTTTGGTCCGAGACTGATAATTTATTCTGGGTAAAATAATCACCTGGTTATCTACTGTATTACCTTTGTGTAGAGCTTGTGTAGAGCTGCTTCAATTCTAAAGGAGATATTTTAATTATTATTCCAAAGTTGAGATTTATAATATAACCTGATCACTTTAAGATTTGTGGGCACTTATACTACCAAAGTCTACTTCATATTTTAGTGTGTGTGGGCCCCGTTCAACATCATGAAATATTTCTATAAGTCCAACGATTAATACAATATTATATTTGATATTTTAATGTGTGGTAGACACTTCAAATCGAGGATTGCCAATATATCTATGTGCGCTAAAATATTATATGGTGCAAGTAATATCTTGGATGTTAAGTGTGAAATATTGTTTGGAGCTACAATATTTAGTTCAATGTTTTGAAATTTGTCGTAAATACAAGGGTCAAAGATTGTCAAACAGTATATTATTGTGGAACATTATATGAAGTAATTTATGTGGCTTTGAGATTGTTTATATTATCTCAACACCCTCAACAGATCCTACACGACAGTGGGTCTGTGTAACAGAAGAAGTCTAAAGTTGTTATCACTGCAAATGACCAGAGGTGGAAAGATTGCATGAATTTAGTATGTGTGTATTGACAGGTGAAGGTCTTGCTAACGTATCAAATGCGAATCTCATATGATTGTCATGAAGACTATGGGAGACAGAGGAATTATTTTTGAAGATATATGTAATGTTTCATAAAGTCTATGGTTCCAAGATTAGTGTTGTTGTGAATTTATCTCCAAAAACTATTGCTTTGAATGATAATTTAATGTAGGGCCTGATATATTAAGGGTTGCATTTTTATCGTTTGCTAAGTTGGGTGTAAATAGTACAAATAAGAATTAATACTTCACTGAGTCGTGAGCCTACAAAATCTATGAAACAGAAACCTTTATTCTAAAGTGGGGTATTATCATTGCTCATATTGTAAGGTTGGAGATTAAATAAACTAAGTGCATTGGTGTCTGCAGAAGAAGCTAGGAATTATTTTGATCATGAGGGGAATTTATCACAAGATCCAACCTCATTACAACTATCTCATATTTGTGTGTTTCCTTTACTTGTGTGAAGGTTGTGGAGTATCAGGTCTTGAATGCCTTGCTAGGATAGAATACTCAGATCTACATGAATTTTATGAGCAATTACAATGCTTAGCAATTTGGTTTGGCAAACAAGAGAGGAAACATAGTTGAAAGGAGGCGACTTATAGGGTGAACAAATAGTAAGTGATAGAGATCGGAGTTATGAGGGAATGAACGACTTGTTGCTATCCATTCATGTATGCTACACTTTTCAACTGCAATGGACCTAGACACTTCATCCACTTCCTATTAGAAGCCTAAAGGAAATTTCATAAGATTTAAACCAAATCAAAAGATTGATGAACAGCCTAAGACTATCCCTCCTAAGGTGGATTATGAGACAAGAAATGAGCTAGGGAGGAAGAAACTATGTTTTACTTGTAAATAACCATGGACTCCTGAATATAGGTGCCTTGGAAAAGGGAAAATACATTACATTGAAGTGGTTTCAAAGGATGAGGAAGAGCGGATTAAGAACAAAAAATATGAGGACAACAATAATGAGGAGAGTAATGAGTAGCTCTCAGTGGAAATAAATGAAAATAGGACTGATCATCCTAAAGTCACCATTTCTAGATTGTCAAGAGTGCCTTGGTACCATCCCTTTCGATTAAAGGGAGTACTTAAGGGGCAGCTAGTAGTCTATTTGGTAGACATTGGTGCTACATACAACTTCATTGGTGAACAGTTAGTCGTAGAACGTGGATTACAGGTTGAGAAATTCTCAGGTTTTTGCACTACAAGAGATCCTCATCTTAGTATTCATTTGGGGGTCTACACATTGATTGATATTTTCTATATGATCAAGTTAAAACAACTTGATGTCATTCTAGGCATGCAATTGCTTCAATTTGTTGGTTGGTAGACATTGGATCATCACAAAATGTACTTGGAGTTCTTAGAAGATGGGAAGGAGGTACTATTGAAGTAATCTTCAAATGGAGAGCCTAAAGTAGTGTCAACACACAAGATGGAAGCTAAGTTCACAGGTACATTTTTATGTCAAGATGAATACATTGCTGCCCATTTGATTGAGAAACTAGAAAATGAAAGTTTGAATCAACAAGAGACAATTTTCCAGTTTATTGATAATTTCTTATTTGAAGTAGATGTTGATGTGTTATATAATAATCCATTCTTCGAATTGGATGCTGGAGCACCTCTTGAAATGTGGGATTCAGATCTAGTCTGTAAGTTGGATTTGTTACTAGCAGATGACATTAAATGTATTCTTGAAGATGTTAAAAACCAGATTATCAGTTTTAATAGTGTTGATGTCATTTGTTGCAAAGGTTTGTAAATTGTTTTTAATTTGATAACAAGCTTCCGGACTATAGTTTTGATATATTACAGAAACGAAAGCATGATGGGTATGAGTTCAATAGTTGTGAGCATCAATCTTTGCAAACAAAAGGTGGTACTTATCAGCTTGATTGCATTGTGAGGAGTGCATATCCATTTTTTCAGCCCGCAAGTTGATGAGTTGAATATGTTTATGATGACCAATAAGAAGAGATTGAATGATTGGTATAAAGAGGAATATACTTCATCATGGTATGTGATGTACCCTCCTTCGGAAAGAGGATTTGTAACTTGCAAGATTTTCAGTTTGCATTTTTTGGATGGTTGTTATAATGAGTTACAAAGATGTAAAACTAAGAATGAGTTGAAGAATTCAAGTGATGGGAGTGATAGTTCTCTAAACTGACCTTGGGCACCAAGGATCTTATTGATGAATGAGTTGCATTTGGGCAAATTATTTCACAATGTGGAAGGTTTTGATTCTAAGTTCAGTTGTCCCAAAATGTCCAATGAAACTGTTGGCAGATTTATTTGGGATCCTGGTATAGGTATACAGATTCATGATTGCTTGAGGACAAGAAATCTCTAAGGAGGGAGGACTGTAATGTCCCCTTTTTGGGACATTAGAAATTAATTAAATGATTATAATTTAAGTTGTCAAAATTTAATCACAACTTAATTTAATTATTTAACAAGAGCAATTAAAGTGACATTTTATGTCAATCAGAATTATAAAAGAAAAGTCACTTTATTTCAAATTAAAAGATAGAAATGGAATGCCAAGAGACAAGCTAATGGAATGCCAAGAGTTTTCTGGAGAAGCCTATAAAACTATGAGGAGAGGATTATTCAGACCATGCTTGGTTTATGCTTGATTATTGTTTTCTCTTGGAGAAGTTTGGGAAGCTTTGGCTTTCAATTTTGAAAACTTGAGGACGAAAATTTTCAAGATTTCTCAGTGGATTGGACGAAAACCCAATTCATCTCTAAGATGGATTTAAACAAAGTTCACAGCTTGGAAAATTTGTGAAAATTTCATTGAAGACATACTTGTAACAATAGAGGTATTTCATATATGTTTGAGAAAATTCGTGAAAATTTCATTGAAGGCATACTTGCAACAATAGAGGTATTTCATATTTGTATCGTGGATTTAGAATTGCATTTTCTTTATTTGTATCTCCATGAAATTCTTTATCACTGCAACTGGATTAACCTTTTCACCAAATTGCTCCAAAAAAATGATCTTAACTCTTCCCACGAAGATATAGAACATTCCAACAAAAAAGAGAACCACCACCTTGCATCATCTACCAGAGACTGGATAAACAACCTCATAACGCTATCCTCACATTCAATATCAAAGTCCTCAATCAAGCCCATGAACTTTATACAATGCTTTTCATCTTTTTCCTCTCTCCCACCACTGAATCTTGGGCGTTTTTCTATGATTTTGGGTGGAAAGGTATTTGGGTAACCATGAATGCCTTCAAAATTTAGAGTTGGATACAACTTAACGTTGAAACTCTGCATACTACACTTCTGTGACATCTTATTTGGCATAATTACATTTAAAAGTATGCAAGGCTTGAAAAAATTTACTATATATTTCTATCTGCACATAACTTCAAGACACAATCAATCATGATATGGTTACTAACTTGCTCCTTGTTCCCTTTCAATTAGTGTTGACCACTTAGTAGGGAAACTTTTAACAACTAAATTTCATGGAGCAATAACTATCCAATGAAAAACAAAATACCTGGACAAGACCTGCAGTTGCTGCTTTTTTTACTTCTTGAATGAAAACATGGCAGATCTAGAGCCTCTTTTGTAGCTCCATCAGGTTCTTTTCTCATAGAGTCACCACCTCCTTTCCGAGGAAAAAATTCAAACAATAAAATCTATTTAGAAACTACTTTCAATTCTGGGCTTGTTCAAATCAGCAAAGCTGCACAATCCTCTTTACACTCATCGCCATGAAAACACTTCCAGGTTGTTCTTACACATAGATCTGAAATAAATTTTAGATTCTTTTTCTTGACTCTCTTTCTTATAATCAGATTCATGTGTTGATTCAGCCAAGCAAGGAAACAATCATCTTAAACTTGTTGATCTTAAACTTCATATAACAACTGATAGTCACAAGTTTTACACTGGCACAAAACTACCAGGATTCTCCAAGTTTAACATAGTCACCACCCACAAAAAGTATGGGAAAGTTTAACAATAATTTTTGGGCTTTAATAAAACAGAAGTTCTAACACATCTCCAGCGGAGTCGCCACTTTGTTAGTGATTTTTCTTGCAGAATCTACATGAAGCACAATGCTTGACTCTATGACTCCCAACTCATGATTCTTGCAAGTAAAATAACTAATTAACGAGGATTTGATCCTCCTTCTTCGAGCTCCACAAACTCAGGCGAGTGTACCTTTCATGAATTATTGTTTCACAATAAATCAGACAGTGGATCAAGGATTTTCATCATTCTTCTCTTCGAGCTCAGAGGCTCAGGCAGGCTAACCTAATGGATTCAGTTCTTTAATGAATCAATAATAATGTATGTATTCTTCAATACAGATCCTAGACATCTATGCTCTTAAGCATAAAATAAAAAGATTGTTCAATAATTTGATCCTCATTCTTCGAGATCACAAGACTCAGGTGGGTGTACCTTTCATGACTTATTGTTTCCCAATAAATCAGACAATGGATCAAGGATTTTCATCCTTCTTCTCTTCGAGCTCGGAGGCTCAGGCAAGCTAACCTAATGCATTCAGTTCTTTAATGAATCAATAATAATGTTTGTATTCTTCAATACATATCCTAGACATCTATGTTCTTAAGCATAAAATAAAAAGATTGTTCAATAATTTGATGGATTGATGATGATCACGGCTAGACCAGTAGAGACCAATGCCTTATTTATTGGGAAAAGAGTCAAAAGAAGATATGTCCACACAAACTTATTAATAATAACACATCAAGAACCCAGGTGAAATGCCTTACAAGTCACCTTCTCATTCCCATACCTATGTATCGAATTCTTATGAAAATCTGGAACTCTCTGAAACTTCTTTTAAGATTTACTCCCTCCTTGAAAGAAACTCAAAAAAAATCTCAAAGTTACCTTATAACCAGTGTATTTAAAATGCCTTACAAATTTAATACACAATAATTCAAAGACAAGCACGTGAAGACATCACAGATATGCAAAAGGAATTCCTACTGTATTCTCATTAAAATCTCTCTATTTCAATACATCATAATGACAAAAACTTTTGAAAGCAGACTCAGAATCAGAAAACTGCCCAACAGCATTAATTTCACCATCCTTGTAACAATGGAGAAGACAAAAGATATAGAGAAAGGGAAAACCAAAATTAACCCTAACTGACACATGTCTATTTGCAAGAAACTTCTACAAATATCTTCTTTCCTCCAAAAATCTGATTTGATTTCTCTTCTTTGAAATGTCTTTGAACTGCATTCATTCTGCCTAACAAACTTGATTCCACTTGCCTATTCAAAATCTGAAAATCTCACAAGCTTGCCTTCAAAATCTGATTTCATTCTGCCCTTCAAAATCGCCTCTCATGAATGCTCTTTCAAGTTTTGAAGACGAATACATTTGCAATGTTTTAAAAACATTATAAGACTATGCAAATTTAATCTTATATCTCCATTTGACCTTTGAAATTTGCCTTTAAACTATAGTCTTTTATCTCTTTTATTATTCATGCACTTTTGTCTTGCATTCTTTCTCTTTTTATGCATACTCTTCCCAGAACTCACCAGATTTTGCCACTTGTCACGTGTTGGTTCGCTCTCAAGTCTACCTGGGTTTATTTAGAGACTCAGAGACTGCATTTATCTCCTAATCTATGAATGAGTTTCTTGACCTTGGGTTTATCCAGAGATTGGGAGATTGCCTTTACCTCTAGATCTCTAAATGCCTTTACTAACACTGAGTTTATTTGGAGATTTGGAGACAAGATCTTACCTCTGAATCTCTGAATGAACTCAACTTGAACCATGATTTGATCTGGAGATTAGGAGACTATTCTATCTTTAGATCTCTGAATACTTTCCTTGACCTTTGGTTTATCTGGAAACTTGGAGACAAGCCTTTGATCTCTGAATCTCTGAATGAACTTGACTTAGACTCATCCTTAACCTCGGGTTCATCTGGAGATTGGGAGAAAATCTTACCTCTGAATCTCTGAGTCATTTTCCTAACCCTAGGTTTATCATGAGACTTGGAGACAAGCCTTTGATCTTGATCTGATCCGATGGCTCGCACTGAATCTCAGAATGTTTTGTACTTAACTATGTTTTGTACTTAACTACCAGCATTTGGATATCTGACGCTTGGCTTGTTGACTATTATCTCCAAATCTCATAATGTTAGCTCTAACTGCGATTAAGTCTAGAGATCTGACGCGCGGCTTGTTGACTGCTATCTCCGAATCTCAGAATGTTGCTGGTTTGCCACATGTCACCATCTCCTCTACGTACGGGTCCCACCAAAACATGTTTTCTTATGAAGTCGCTTTCTTGGAACGCAAACGAGCCTCTTGGCTCTTTCTTCAAACAATTGTGCAAGCGTTTGCATATAAAAACATTAGAAAATTTTCCTCCCAAGCACATGAAGGATAATGTATTTTACATGTTTTTTAAGTTTTAAATGTTTTTTCTTGCATGCACAGCACCTTGCCTTGTTAAATTGTACAGACTTCCATATTTCTTGCCCAGCGCAGCACCTCCATCCTTTGTAAACCTGTGCAAGCCTTCTCTCCATAACCATGCGCAAGCCTTCTCCATTTCATGGCATAATGCGCAGGCCTCTTCAAGAATTACACCTGGCAAGTGCATTTTGCTTTTAACTTCCAATGCCCTCCCTTGTGCAGGCCCTATCTTGGTAATTGGCACAAACTTTAGTTTATACATTGCGTAGGCATCTTGTTTTTTACCTTCCAATGCACAGGCTCCTTGGTTTAAATATTGCGCGGGATTTTCTTTTAACACCTTCATGCCTTGTATAATCTCCTTCTTTAAATGTTTGCGCAAACTTCTTGTTTTACACCTACCATATTTCATTGGTTTGAAAGTTTCTAAACTTCAAAACCCAGCCCTCTCCTAATTTATTGCGCAGCCATGTAAGCAGTTATACTTTCCAAATACATTTGTTTTAAATTTCCAGCATGCCACTTGCATTTGCTTAAAAAATGAAGCACACCATTCCTTGTTTTCATGCACAAATTTCATTTCAAATTTGCAATTGAGTTATTTAGCTTTTCTTAGAACATTGTGTTGGCTTGCTTGGTATTTACACCTTCCATTGTGCAATTTGAATGCTTTGAACTTCTAATGTTTCATGCGCAGGCATCTTTGCATTTATTTGTAGTTTTTAAATATTTTCTACTTTACAAACCATGTGTGGCACCTCCACCCTCTAATGACTCGCGCAGACTTTGTATTTGAAGTTTTTAAAGAGTTTTGATTCCATTATGCACTTCTTCCAAACATTGTGTAGTCCACTTTCCAAGTGCATTTGGTTTAAATTATTTAAAACCTTTCCACATTTACTTGCATTGAATGTTCTTTAAATGTTTTCACCTGTTTGCAAACAAACATATTGTGTATATATTCTGCAATCACACATTCCATTAGATGACACACCTCCTTTGCCTTCTGTTAGAAAGTTCATGTGCCTAAAATGTGCCTCAAATATGCTTCCACATTCTGAATATAAACCATTGTGCAATTTGACCATGAAACATTGAACTGGTGGTCGCTAAAAACAACTCTTTATATTTCTACAAACTGATCTCACTAACAACATCTGGCCTCTGGAACCGGCTTTAAAAACTGACTACAAGACTTCCCAGAGCACTCAAATCCAGAAGACATGGAGACTTTCATGTTTACTATCACTCTGCAAAAATATATCTCCATGATGCTTTATGAGGCGAGATATTTTAATCTCCAAAGTTGACTGTTTATTTCAGACTTGGAAAAGACAGTTGCAAACACAATGGAAACTGGTTCCTGAAATGACCTTGAACAAATGGCAAAACAATCCCTGACCCTCCACTCCTGATTTTGATAGAAGACTCACATACAAGGTATAGACCCGCAATTGGCATCCCAAGACAACCATCTGATATCAAAGTACAATCCTCTGAACGTGGTTGTTCTACCAAATCAATTATGTCCACACTGAGAATCTGCACAATCACTTTTGGTTCTGAATTCACAAGCCTATCAAAAGAGACCCTTACAGTCTGAACATTTGAACATGGATTCACTTTCACACAAGGAATATAGAACTTCAATTAGCTCACTCTGATGATCAACTGATCAACCGGCATTAATCTGCAAAGTTAGCACTTCAACTACTTTTTGAACTTAAACACAGTAAAAATGCAGATTTTTTATTTGGAAAGGACTGGGCAAAGTGGTCAAATGGATTGATCAAAGTCTAAAACTCTTCATAGAGGTAAAGTTTCATGTTTTAAATATGGGGGAACATTCAATTCCTCATTTCCTTGAACTGGGTGCAACATAAGACCTCAAAGTAGGGCATTCAATAATTTTGCATTTAACATTCAGAGAAACAGAATAAATTGCAAATGGAAAGGCTTTGGAAAACTTATCAAATAAACTCACAGGGGTCTTCAAATGAGCATAAAGGTTCAATTTCATTTGTACAACATATAGGAATAACCCTTATGTCATGCCTATCCATCTGGTCAAAGATACAAGCTGCCAAAGTGAGTCACTTGAATAAAACTGGGAAATGTACAAAATGCAAATTGGGTAAACACCTCCAAAAGGATATCTCCAAAACACATCAAAATAGAATTATGAGGGTTGAAACCCATTATACTTTCTCTATGAAAGGTGCTAAACACACTCTCCAAGCACTTTCTCAATCCAAGCTCCAGGTCTCAATTTACATGCATTCAAAGTAGGCCCTTTCAAAAGCATTTTTTGGGGTAGTGACTTGTGCCTTAGAGAAAATTTCCACTTAGCCACTCCAAAATTTATCCGGAATTTTAGAGCTCCAACAGTGGCTCTGATTGGGGACGCGTGCCCCATGCGGGCATGTAGAGAACTTAGAATCTCTTGGTATAGCAGACCATTCAAAAGCAAATCAGACTTTTTCCCTTCTCTTCTCTTTTCAAAAACTGGGATCCTTATTGAAAACAAAGCACCACACAAATGAAAGTATAGCAACTGCAAAAATATATACATCATTTAAAAATAGCCTCAAGCCCTTTTACAATTGAAATCAGCACTTACCCGTATCAAAAATCTAATTTTCATCTCCATGCATCAAAGGTAAACGGAAATCATCACTTTCATCTGTCTGATCAAACACAGTGCTACTAATCTTCAGCACATTACATAAAAAATAATCAGCACCCTTACTGTCATTAGGCATTGGGAAATCACAAAGGTACTAAACGTGTTGATCATTATTTAACACCAGGCTGTCACATTTTTTTTAAATTCTAGCCAGCTAAGGAGAAAAATACTCTGACTCCGTTACATAGCTGGAAACATGTTGACTTACTTCAACACATGCTTGGATTTCAAAGGGAAAATTTTCAAATTTGACGCTATGTTTAGCACACAAGCACTCGAGCGAATCATGATGAACTACAACTTGTGACTTCAGATTAAGTTCATCCCGAGAAACATCAACATGTTGGACTGGAAAAAGAAAAGACTCATTTTCTACCTGATAGTTGATATGTCATTGCTTATTCATTTTAATATCTTTTAAAAATAATGCATCAACACTCTTTACATCCCATTCTTGGAAAAATGAACATACCTCTGGCTGAAACAAATAATCTGATATAAAATCTGAAACCTCTTTTAGCTTCACACAAAACATTTCAAAATATGGTTCCAATAAATTAGCAAGCAGTTCATTATACATATCCTCATCTTGGCACACATCTCGTTGATATAAATCAGTGTTATAGGAAATATTATCAGCATTATTAGTTTCATCTTGACAAAACATTGATTCTGTGCTGTTAACAATATCACAACTAGCAATGTTAACATCAAATAGGCTAACATCAATTTCCGGTTCAAATGCAAAATCAGATTTAATCTCCATAACATAGGAGATACTTTCCTGAAAACTCTCATAAGTCAGTTCATATACATCTGACATTGACCCACCAGCAGCAATTTCATATTCATTTTCATGGTCTAGAGCATCCATAATTTCAGATTTATGACTGAGACCATCCTCTATATTACCAAAATTATTTATGGAACCATCATGAATAGAAACACTACCCATTTGATAAGCTGGCATAATGTTATCTAAGGCTGGAAACTCACACATTCAAAGACTTTCAAAAAGATTTTGAGGTACCACAGTCTCAGACTTTGGCTCATAAAAATCCGTATGCCTCTTAGAATCAATAACTTCACATGACAAGTCACGGGATGCAAGCATATAAATTGAAAAATCAATATCATCATTATTGTTAGCTGAAAAAAAAAGAATTTGTCATTATTTAAGACAAATCAACATCCTCATAATCATCTCCAACACATGACAGGTCTTCCTCCTCTTCACAAGGCTGTATATAGACCATTACTTTATCTTCACAAAAGTTAGGGCTATTTTGGCTCCATGAATCCTCTTCCTCAACCAATTCCTCACAAATATCTTCTTGGACATCCCCATGTGACAAAAACATGGTTTGAGAAAAATCTTCCTTATTGGAACCAAGGGTTGAAACTTGGCTCATATCCTTTCGTGCAAAGAAATGCCCACAACAACTTTCATCTCCATCATAGTCATTGTGTTTCTATTCACAAAAATCTTCCTCAAACTAAGACAAGAAATCTACACTATTGTGTTGAAAAGAAGAAAAATCTACAAACTGAATGGAACATTGTCAATCATAGATTCATCTTCAATGTCTTGATACTCATTTATTTCATCATCAGCATAATAGTAAGCATTATCAATAGCATAGTTAGATTCAGCATTAGCAAAGTCTGATAGAACTTTCTCATTTGGGGCTTCAAAATCATCATCTGATAAAACACATGCCCTCTCTTTAGTTTCCACATTTGACTACAAATAATTTATCTCTGCAGCCCCAAAACTGGAATAACTAGTTTCGAATTTATTAGGTGTGTAGCCCCAGTATATATCTATCTTTTCCTTAAGAACATAACAAAATTCTTCACTAACCATGTTCACACCAATGTGAGGGGAAACTGATGTTTGTTGAATACACTCTTCACTCACATTTTGTTTTGAAACATAATTTAAAGCATGGTTAGCAAAATCAGCAGGCATGAAAACATCTTGACGTCGATCTTCATTTCTTGATCCACAGCTATCTAGTGCATTTCATATATATTATGACAACGATCGCTAGTAGATGGAAAACCCCTTGGGATGATTCCATACCTTAAATTATTTTCAATATCTACTGTTGTCATAAAAGCATGATGCAAGGTTTAAGGATTTTTATCTCTTAACAGGTAGCTCATCTTTTTACGAAATGCCTCTAAATAAACAACCAAACAAACATAATCATTTGGTCTGAGCTCCATTGAGATTTGACCCAATACTTTTGCAAATCTGAAATTGAAAGGAGGAACCAACTCACCATTATTTATTTGTATCTCCGTGAAATTCTTTATCACTGCAACTAGATTAACCTTTTCACCAAACCGCTCCAAAACAAATTATTTTAATTCTTCCCACAAACAGATAGAACATTCTGACAAAAAAGAGAACCACCACCTTGCATCATCTACCAAAGACTGGATAAAAAACCTCATAATAATATCCTCACATTCAATATCAAAGTCCTCAATCAAGTCCATGAACTTTCTACAATGTTTTTCAGCATTTTCCTCTCTCCCACCACTGAATCTTGGCAATTTTTCTCTGATTTCGGGTGGAAGAGTATTTGGATAACCATGAATGCCTTCAAAATTTAGAGCTAGATACAACTTAATGTTGAAACTCTGTCTACTACACTTCTGTGACATCTTATTTGGCATAATTACATTTAAAAGTATGCAAGGCTTGAAAAATTTTACTATATATTTCTATCTGCACATAACTTCCAAGCACAATCAATCATGGTATGGTTACTAACTTGCTCCTTCCCTTTCAATTAGTGTTGACCACTTAGTAGGGAAAATTTTAACAACTGAATTTCATGGAGCAATAACTATCCAATGAAAAAAAAACCTGGACAAGAACTGCAGTTGCTGCTCTTTTTGCTTCTTGATTGGAAACATGGCAGATCTAGAGCCTCTTATGTAGCTCCATCAGGTTCTTTTCTCGTAGATTCGCCACCTCCTTGTAGAGGAAAATTTTCAAACAGTAAAATCTATTTAGAAACTACTTTCAATTATGGGCTTGTTCAAATCTGCAAAGCTGCATAATCCTCTTTACACTCATCGCCATGAAAAAAGTTCCAGGTTGTTCTTACACATAGATCTGAAATAAATTTTAGATTCTTTTTCTTGACTCTCTTTCTTATAATCAGATTTGGGTGTTGATCCAGTCAAGCAAGGAAATAATCATCTTAAAATTGTTGATCTTAAACTTCATATAACAACTGATAGTCACAAATTTTACACTGGCACAAAACAACCAGGATTCTCCAGGTTTAACATAGTCGCCACCCACAACAAGTATGGAAAAGTTTAACAATAATTTTTGGGCTTTAATAAAACAAAAGTTCTAACAGATCCCCAGCGGAGTCATTTTGTTAGCGATTTTTCTTGCAGAATCTATATGAAGCACAATGCTTGACTCTATGACTCCCAACTCATGATTCTTGCAAGTAAAATAACTAATTAACAAGGATTTGATCCTCCTTCTTCGAGCTCCACAGACTCAGGCGGGTGTACCTTTCATGAATTATTGTTTCACAATAAATCAGACAGTGGATCAAGGATTTTCATCATTCTTCTCTTCGAGCTCAGAGGCTCAGGCAGGCTAACCTAATGGATTCAGTTCTTTAGTGAATCAATAATAATGTATGTATTCTTCAATACAAATCCTAGACATCTATGCTCTTAAGCATAAAATAAAAAGATTGTTCAATAATTTGATGGATTGATGATGATCACTGCTAGACCAGTAGAGACTAGTGCCTTATTCATTGGGCAAAGAGTCAAAAGAAGATATGTCCACGGAAACTTATTAATAATAACACATCAAGAACCCAGGTGAAATGCCTTACAAGTCACCTTCTCATTCCCATACCTATGTATCAAATTCTTATGAAAGTCTGGAACTCTCTGAAACTACTTTTAAGATTTACTCCCTCCTTGAAAGAAACTCAAAAACAATCTTACAGTTACCTTATAACCAGTGTATTTAAAATGCCTTACAGATTTAATACACAAGAATTCAAAGACAAGCACATGAAGACATCACAGATATGTAAAAGGAATTCCTACTGTATTCTCATTAAAATCCATCTGTTTCAATACGTCATAATGACAAAAGCTTTTAAAAGTATACTCAGAATCAGAAAATTGCCCAGCAGCATTAATTTCACCATCCTTGTAACAATGGAGAAGACAGAAGATATAGAGAAAGGGAAAACCAAAATTAACCCTAACTGACACCTGTCTGTTTGCAAGAAACTTCTGCAAATATCTTCTTTCCTCCAAAAATCTGATTTGATTTCTCTTCTTTGAAATGTCTTTGAATTGCAATCATTTTGCCTAACAAACTTGATTCCACTTGCCTCTTCAAAACCTAAAAATCTTCCAAGCCTGCCTTTGAAATCTGATTTCATTCTCCCCTTGGAAATTGCCTCTCGTGAATGCTCTTTCAAGTTATGAAGACAAATATATTTGCAATGTTTTAAAAACATTATAAGATTGTGCAAATTTAATCTTATATCTCCATTTAATCTTTGAAATTTCCTTTAAACTATAGTCTTTTATCTCTTTTATTATTCATGCACTTTTGGCTTGCGTTCTTTCTCTTTTATGCATACTTTACCCAGAACTCACCTAATTTTTCCACTTGTCATGTATTTGTTCGCTCTCAAGTCTACCTGGGTTTATTGGAGATTCAGAGACTGCCTTTATCTCCTAATATTTGAATAAGTTTCTTAACCTTAGGTTTATCCAAAGTTTGGGAGATTGCCTTTACCTCTAGATCTCTTAATGCCTTTACTAACCCTGAGTTTATTTGGAGACTTGGAGACAAGATCTTACCTCGGAATCTCTGAATGAACTCAACTTGAACCATGATTCGATCTAGGGATTAGGAGACTAGTCTATCTCTAGATCTCTGAGTACTTTCCTTGACCCTGGGTTTATCTGGAGACTTGGAGACAAGCCTTTGATCTTTGAATCTCTAAATAAACTTGACTTAGACTCATCCTTAACCTCGGGTTCATCTGGAGATTGGGAGACAAGCTTACCTCTGAATATCTGAATCATTTTCTTAACCCTAGGTTTATCTGGAACTTGGAGACAAGCCTTTGATCTTGATCTGATCCAATGGATCGCGCTGAATCTCAGAATGTTTCGGACTTAACCGCCAACATCTAGAGATCTGGCACGCAGCTTGTTGACTGTTATCTCCAAATCTCAGAATGTTAGCTCTGACCGCAGTTAAGTTTAGAGATCTAGCACGCGGCTTGTTGACTGCTATCTCCGAATCTTGGAATGTTGCTGGTCTGCCACGTGTCACCATCTCCTCTTTGCACGGGTCCCACCAAAACATGTTTTCTTCTGAAGTCGCTTGCCTGGCACGCAAACAGAGGCACCTCATGCGCACAAGTGCGTCGTCTAGAGCCTCCAGGCTCTTTCTTCACATTACAATGTAAGTGGTTTATGTTTTAAACAGCTTGGTTGTCCATTTTCGCATCAATGTGGGACTAATGTTTTATAAGTTTTAAATCCTTCTGTGCACGCGAGCCCAAAAACGTGGTTTATTATCCCTCCTCCGGTGAGCGCAGGGTTCCCTAGGCTAAGGGGCCCGCCAACGAGCCTCTTGGTTCTTTCTTCAAACCAATGTTCAAGCGTTTGCATATAAAAAAATTAGAAAAGTTTTCTCCCCAGCACATGTGGGATAATGCATTTTACATGTTTTTTAAGTTTTAAATGTTTTTTCTTGCATGCACAAAACCTTGCCTTGTTAAATTGCGTAGACTTCCATATTTCTTGCGCAACGCAGCACCTCCGTCCTCTGTAACCTTTCGCAAGCCTTCTCTCTATAACCCTGCGCAAGCCTTCTCCATTTCATGGCATAATGAGCAGACCTCTTCAAGAATTACACCTAGCAAGTGCATTTTGCATTAAACTTCCAATGCCCTCCCTTGTGCAGGCCATGTCTTGGTAATTGGCGCAAACTTTAGTTTATATATTGCGCAGGCATCTTGTTTTTTACCTTCCAATGCGCAGGCTCCTTGGTTTATATACTACGCAGGCTTTTCTTTTAACACCTTCTTGCCTTGTATAATCTCCTTTAAATGTCTTCGTAGACTTCTTGTTTTACACCTACCATATTTCATTGGTTTGAAAGTTTCTAAACTTCAAAACGTAACCCTCTCCTCATTTATTGTGCAGGCATGTAAGCAGTTATACTTGCCAAATACATTTGTTTGAAAGTTCCAACATGCCACTTGCATTTGCTTAAAAAAATGAAGCGCAACATTCCTTGTTTTCATGCGCAGATTTCATTTCATTTTGCAATTGAGTGTTTTAGATTTTCTTAGCACATTGCGCTGGTTTGCATGGCATTTACACCTACCATTGTGCAATTTGAATGTTTTGAACTTCTAATGTTTCATGCGCTGGCCACTGCGCAGGCATCTTTGCAGTTGTTTGTAGTTTTTAAAATGTTTTCTGCTTTACAAACCATGTGTAGCACCTCCACCCTCTAATGGCTCGCGCAAACTTTGTATTCAAAGTTTTTAAAGAGTTTTGATTTCATTATGTTCATTATGTCCACTTGCCAAGTGCATTTGGTTTAAATTATTTAAAACCTTTCCACATTTACTTGCATTAAATTTTTTTTAAATGTTTTTACCTGTTTGCAAACAAACATACTGTGTATATATTCTATAATCACACATTCTATGAGATGACACACCTTCTTTGGGTTCTGTCAGAAAGTTCATGTGCCTCAAATATGCTTCCACATTCTTCATATAAACCATTGTACAGTTTGACCTTGAAACATTGAACTGGCATTCGCTAAACACAACTCTTTATATTTTTGCAAACTGATCTCACTAACAGCATCTGGCCTCTGGAACCGGCTTTAAAAATCGACTACAAGACTTCTCGGAGCACTCAAATCCAGAAGACATGGAGACTTTCATGTTTACTATCACTTTGCAAAAATATATCTCCATGATGCTTTATGAGGCGAGATATTTTAATCTCCGAAGTTGACTATTTATTTCAAACTTGGAAAAGACACTTGCAAACACAGTGGAAACTGGTTCCTAAAATGACCTTGAACAAATGGCAAAACAATCCCTGAGCCTCCACTCCTTATTTTGATAGAAGACTCACATACAATGAGTATAGACCCGCAACTGGCATCCCAAGACAACCATCTAATATGAAAGTACAATCCTCTGAAAGTGGTTATTCTGCCAAATCAATTCTGCCCACACTGGGAATCTGCACAAATCACTTTTGGTTCTGAATTCACAAACCTATCAAAAGAGACCCTTACAGTCTGAATCCTTGAACATGGATTCACTTTCACACAAGGAATACAAAAATTCAATTAGCTCGCTCTGATGATCAACTGAATCTGCAAAGTTAGCACTTCAACTACTTTCTAAACTTAAACACAATAAAAATACAGAAATTTGATTTGGAAAGGACTGCGGCAAAGTGGTCAAATGGATTGATCAAAGTCTAAAATTCTTCATGGAGGTACATTTTCATGTTTTCAATATGGGGGAACATTCAATTCCTCATGTCCTTGAACTGGGTGCAACTTATAACCTCAAAGTAGGGCATTCAATAATTTTGCATTTAACACTCAAAGAAACAGAATAAATTGCAAATGGAAAGGCTTTGGGAAACTTATCAAATAAACTCGTAGGGGTCTACAAATGGGCATAAAGGTTCAATTTCATGTCTACAACATCTAGGAATGGCCCTTATGTCGTGTCTATCCATCCGGTCAAAGAGACAAACTGTCAAAGTGAGTCACTTGAATAAAACTGGGAAATGTGCAAAATGTAGATTGGGTAAACACCTCCAAATGGCTATCTCCAAAACACATCAAAACTAAATTCTAAGGGTTGAAACCCATTATACTTTCTCTATGAAAGGTGGTAAACACACTCTCCAAGCACTTTCTCAATCCAAGCTCTGGGTCTCAATTTACATGCATTCAAAGTAGGCTCTTTCAAAAGCATTATTTGGGGTAGTGACTTGTACCTTAGAGAAAATTTCCACTTAGCCACTCTAAAATTTATCCAAAATTTTAGAGCTCCAACAACATACTTGCAACAATAGAGGTATTTCATATATGTTTGGTCAATAAGAATGTAATCTAAAGGCAAGAGAAAATTTTCACTTAGCCACTCTAAAATTTATCCAAGATTTTAGAGCTCCAGCAACATACTTGCAACAATAAAGGTATTTCATATCTGTTTGGTCAATAAGAATGTAATCTAAAGGCAATATTCATATTTAATTTCAAACCTCTATTTGAGATTGATATATAATTTTCAATATAATCTGCTAAATGAATAGAAATCAGTTTTCTTGCAAAATATTTATATAAATTCTTGTGGAACATTTGAAGGAAATATCCTGAGGGATATTACAAACGTTCCTTGTTGTTACTTGATTTCTATATATATTCATAATTTCAAATATCTATCTTGTTTTTCTATAATATATATTTAATAGTCATAATTTTAACAAACCATCCTTCCATCTAAAAGACTATAAAATTCACAAATCTTTCATTTTTTTTATTTCTATTGACAAAAAAATAGGAAAAAACGTCCCTCCACCCAGAAATCCTGATAAATATTTCATTTTAAAAAAAATCTATTAACAAATATTTTCTTTTTCTTTTTTAATATTGACATTTTTTTTAATCGCTAGAAAGTTGTAAAACATCTTGGCAATCTTGATGAAAAATAAGCAAATAAATCAATTATCATTAAGAATCCTTCATTTTTTTATTTTTTTTAATTCCTATGAAAAAATAAGGGCCTAAGAATGTTAGTGATTGACTACTCTAAGCCTCAAGGTGTAACACATGTGCCTATAGTTCCTTGATTCTTTAATACTTTAAATTTAACATTGAATGTTTTAAATTTAACATTGAATATTTTAAATTGACCCTATTTTTTTATTGCAATTGATGTTTTTGATAAAAAGCAACAGCAAGAGGGTGTTGGCCCGTGGTACAACACAACACTCTAGATACACATTAACAACATATTAATCTTATCCAAAGCACAAAGCATAGCAAAGCCGAACAACACAGTATGTCTACCCCTATCAAAAACCAGCTTAAGAAATTCAAAGCACCACCACCATTTATCAACAAACCCATAATTACCAGTCCAAAATAGAGTACTTAGCAAAAAACGTAAAATCCACATCGTGTCACACAGGGCTGTAAATAAGCATAACAGTCTTAGTCCTAAGGCTATAGCAGAGAAAGTAAAAACAACCCCTTGGACTAGCACAATTATCCATAGAGCAACACATAAAAATGATCAGTTGCCTTTCCACAACCACTTCGACAACAAAATGTTCGCCCACTCCAGCAGGATTTTAAAAAGCTCCTGGGGATCATCTTCTTCAGCAACGTGACCTCTAGACTCCTCATAGAGCAGACAGAGGGTGGTAGTGGAGGCGCGCATGACTTTGAGAGCAAATTTGAGCAAAAAACTTAAATCCACATCTTGCCACGCAGGGTTGTAAATAAGCATAACAGTCTTAGTCCTAAGGCTATAGCAAAGAAAGTAAAAACAGCCCCTTGGGCTAGCACAGTTATCCATATAGAAACACATAAAAATGATTCGTTGCCTTTCTGCAACCACTTCGACAACACAATGTCCGCCTACTCCTCTTGCAGTAACTTAAAAAGCTCCTAGGGATCATCTTCTTCAGCAACGTGACCTCCAAACTCCTCATGGAGTAGACAAAGGGTGGTAGTGGAGGCCTGCATGACTTGGAGATTGATATTATTTATAGTCAAATGGTTTGATTTCTATTTTGGATACTATGGGCATTGGAGTTCTATACGTAAATTTTGACTCATATAATATAACTCCATACATTAGATTATACATCTTCAATGACTAATAAAATTTTGGTCTCAATAGGTATTAAAACTTCATGGGTACACATGAAATACAACCCTAGCCATTATATTTCGATAGGGGTGATTAAAAATTAGTAGCATTGGTCTGAACGTAACCAAAAATCATATAATATTTTGACAAAATAATTTCATTTTCTACAATAACTTTTTAAAAATTTAGGCATAAATGATCTAATAAGGTATGTAATATTGTCACAAATTTATGAGTTTAAAACTTTAATAAAATAAACATTAATTAACACTTTAAAAAAGTATTTGTGATAATGAGACGATGTACTTTTAGCTAAATTTTGATCCCCTATTTAAACAATTAATCAATTGATGAATATTAGCCATTAAAAAATCGATAATATTTACGTGGCATATTAGGAACTCCACTAGGTTAAGCATTCATTTACAACATTTTTACCCTCGATGAGAGAATACCATAAAAGAACCCTCTTTCTTCTAAATGCAAGTATAAGATGAAGATCAATTAAAGCAGCAATTTGTCCCCTGAAGAAGGGACTAAAGCAATATCACTTCACAACCTGAACTGTGATTGTCAGCATTGCTTCAGATATTTTGACTCTGCTAACATTTTTGGAAAGGAAACTACACATTTGGAAAGCAAAAAATTATTGTGAGTTACATCAAGTGAAGGTAGAAGGCAAAACGGAATCTGTCTAAATGGCAACTGCTGAGTCGTTTTTGTTTTGCTCCACAGATGAAGGAAGCAGCAAAGCCAGTCTCTGCTTAAACCGTCCTATGCGTTGCTTCCGTTCATTTCTCAACCTACACAAATGCCAAAGAACAATACTTATTATTTACTTTATCCTCGATATTTACATTGGCCAACGCAATAGTTTGAACAAAGGACTGAGACTTTTCCAAATGTGCATTAGGAAATGCACAAGATCGGGCAACGAATATGCTTTGAGATTATCAACTGTCATTCAACAAGACGAACGGGCATCCTCATATCAGAACAAAACCCAAAGCTTTTCAAATACCCACAAATGTGAAATTATTTTCTATAGAAACTGATAAACATATGTGACTAAACAATGATACATATCTTTGACCCTGCAATGCCGTAAGTTAAAGAGAAAGCTGCAGACAAGTCACTATACCTTGCACGAATTTTTTTGGCATTCCTCACATGCATTTGTAATAATTCATGTTCAGATATGTTTGCCGTGGGTCCTTCCAGCTGCATGAAATATGTTTTAGTACGAGACTTCAGAGGCAAATCAGAGAGAAAGAGTAGCAACTCTCTATTTCTGCTAGATGTCAAAACAATAACATTTAAGAATATCCTTTAAAATTCTTTGCAGATGCACCTGAGGCCAAGCCAAAACTGTACATATTTCCATGCATGATAGTCATACTCTATAGTGATTAACTGAAATCCCTCCAGAAACTAATCATTTCAAGCATATTATAGAGGTTAGATTTTCTCCTTGAAACTTCCAGATTTGAAAAAGGCACAGATTGTTCACAAAAATTTAAAAATGGAACTTAGCACAATAAATGATGTACTCCAAGATTCTGAATGCGCAAGAAAAATCATGATTTGTCAGATTGCCATAATACGATGTTTGCCATTCATCCAAAACCTACCAGTTACAACTTACTGCATATTACTAAGGACAATTTCAAGCAATGAGGTGAAATCGACCAACTATTAACTAATTGGTATGCATCGCTGAAGAAGATATTGAATCTAGCCTATACTAAGGCCTCATATTGCCAAATGAACAAGAAACCCATGTACTTACATGGGAAACCTCCAACAGGTTTTTTGATGTTATTTATTGATTTGAATACATGGCAGCAATAAACTTGATGTGTACATAAAAAGAAAAGGAACAAAAATTTCAACCTTGTGTTATTGACTCTCTTGAAGTACCACCTAATATTATTTTCACATACTCAACATTGTAGGGGATTCTGGTGAGCTATTATGCCTCTTCTAATGTTTCAAGCGTTTAATCATAATGTCTATTTTCTTCTGCTCTCCAACTCAGACATGCTTGGTATGGTTTCCCATACAGAGACCTCTAGGTTTAAGTCACTGAGATTCAAAGAGGCCTATCCAATTAATTACATCCTTCTTACACTACACTTCAAGTAGCAAGAGTGTCGAAAGACACTGCAGTAATGTTGACAAAAATGTTCTTTCAAGATGGAGTCACCTTGTTCGATCCCCAGCATCTTATCCTTAACTAACCTTTTCATCATCCTTCTACAGATAATCGGCATTTAGGAGTGGTTATCTCTTTGCCAAATAACTCCTCTGAGGGTTACCCTGCAGACTCTACTTGGCCCGAGCCTTCTTCATGATGCCATCAGACACATCAATAGTGACTACACATGATTCTGAAGTTTACCATCCCACAAAGCAAAAAGATCTGTATTTACAAATTGGAAACCCAGGTGTCCTCATCAATTTCTCTATCTACTATGAGATCTGATGATGGGATCACACCTTGCATACTCTCACACTCTGACGCCAAACGATGGAAGATTCCTTTAAACAGAAACCAGCTTCCTTATTGCAGCGACAGGAACTTACATCAAATTAACAAACTGAAACATAGTCACTTCAGAATACCGGTTTATTCAACTAGGTCAGTATTGGCCAAAGATGACAGGAACTTTACAAAGATCCTTCTGTATCAAGGCGACACACTTACAAAACAATAATGAAAACAGAGCATTCAAACAGTAAAATAAATCTCATTCCAATACATTGATAATAAGAGACCGTTCACAAATCTGAGAATAAGAATTTATTCGTTCTTTTATTTCTGCCAAAACTGAGAGACAGTGCTTGGTCAAACCTTTAAGAATCAATTTCGTCCTTCACAGGCCTGATAGTCTTCCGCCAAATCGATCTGCTTCTTCAATACATTTGGTCCAAAGTCTGCCCGATTCCCTCTGTATCAATCCTTTCGATCTCCCTTCTTGTCTTCAATTCTCTCCTGTCCAAATACAGAACCGCTCCAGCCCTCAGTGCTCCTTCCCGATGGCTTCTGCTTCCTCTGCAAAACCAATGACCTCCTCCAATCTGCCCTTGTACACCTTCCAGCATTCTCTCCTGCCCCATCTTCTACAGCAATGAATGTCCTTATTTTCCTGTTGTGTCCAAGTGTTGCATCCTCTATGTTTTCAAATAATAACAAGAGCTCTTCACCAATCCATTTTGCCATGTCAGGCAACTCCTCTCTCTCTCTCTACCGACGCCCAAGACTTACTTCTAAATCTGCTCGGCCTCCCTCCAGAAGTCCAGAAGTCTGATCTGCCCCCCCCCCTCAACAATTTCAAAGCTTTCTCCTTTTAGTTTTCTCCCATCATTTACTGCCCTGTTCTTGTCTTTCCCTCAGACCATTGCTCGAACTCCCTAACTGCCCCCAACGGCGACTTTGCAACTAATTCTTGTGAGTAGAGCAATGCTACTGCTGTTACTCAACCGATGGAGATGATGATGAAGACCAAAATCAGAGGTATACAAGATTGTAAAAAGGATTAGATTGGTTGTTATTTTTTTATTGATGTCAAGCAATTGATTTTTGGTTCATATTGAATTGCCATATCTTTTGGAGTTGATTTAATTGGGCAATAAATAAAAATCAGACAATGATAAGTTCATCTTGAGATAATTGGTTTCTACTTTATCAAGTCGGTAAAGCAGATTGGGCAAGTCGGTAAGACTAAAGAGTTAAGTTACCGTGCAGAAAGAAGTATGTCGGTAAAGGGTTATGTAAGTCGGTCAAAGACACCGAGACATTGAGGCACTGAGCAGTGCATGTTAGTTACCGAACCGAGAGTTAGTTGCCGAGCACAACAGATGATAGAAACAAGGATAAGAACGCATTTAATGGCGAACCACAGCGATTTGGAAGATTCCAAGAATAAAGAAGAAGTTAGTTATAAGATCTACGCACGGGAAAATTCAAGTAAGAAATCTATGGTATAAATTAAGCGGCAAGAGTGAAGGTTTTATTTCCAAGAAAAGTGCAAGTTCCGAGGTGATGCCGAAGCGGTTTACCGAGTTTTGAATTCACTGAATCAGTTCCAAAAGTTGATCTGATGACTGAGAGATATTGAAGGAAAACCAAATCAAGGAGATTAAGAGGCAAAAACAGAGTCTATTTAAAGGATGAATTTTAATAACAAAGCGCTGGCAAGTTGAAGTGTTGAAGTAATACCAAGTGATGCAGTGAAGAGGAAAGAGGTGAAGATCTAAGTCTAGAGCATAGACAGATGAAGTATTGATGCCAGTAGTAAGAGAGCGCATAAGGGATCTGATCAAGCAAAAGGTAGTTGCAGTATAACAGATCATTTTATATATTGATGCTTATTTGCATTTGTAACAGAGAAATCTCTTAACCGAGTGGACTTAACAGCCTTATTGTAAAATCCTTGAGAAATGTGACATTCTAAAAGAGTCTTCAAAGCCCTCTAACCAGGCCACTCCTAACAGGGTGAAGATCTTAACGGGTCTGAGGTAAATCAACTAACAGGGTCACATATAACAATGTGTATTGTAATCTTTAACAGGATTGGCTTTTAAACGAGCATACTTCAGAAGAGTATTTTCATTTGTGGGTGACAATTCCCACTGAGGTTTTTCCCAAATTGGGTTTCCTCGTTAAATCTGGTGTTAAATATGTTGAATGTGAATGTTATTTATTGTTTATGCAAGTTACTGTTTGAGTTATTGAAGTTATTTGGTGATTCAGTTGCTGCTGTTGTTTATCCTACCGAGTTGAATCAGAGTTAAGTTTTAAAGTTTAAAGTATCATAAGTTTTATGAGTCACCCCCCCTCTCAGTAAACCAACAATTGGTATCAGAGCGCAGTTTTCTAAGAGATAACTTTAAAAGACTTGAGTTAAAGATCCGAAGATGTATAAGAGGGAGGCACCAAAGTTGAATAAGGATAACTTCTCTACATGGCAAAACAGAATGAGGTTGCACCTATCTGGGATTGGAGAGTATGCACTATACTATCTTGACAATGAGTATTCACCACCGCCATTTGGACCTTTGACACTTGAGCAAATAAGAGAAAAACAAGACCACGCACAAGTTATGATTGAGATATCATCTACTCTCACCAATCTAGAGTTTAATGACCTTAAATATTGTGATACAGCAAAGCAGATGTGGGATAAGATTGAGTTGGTACATGGTGGAGATCAGCATGTTCAGAAGGCAAAAGCTGAAAGCTTAAGAGGCAAATTTGATGCTATGAAGAAAAGCAAGAAGAAAAAGCCATAATATCACATGTAAGCAAGAATGATACCTGGATTATAGACAGTGGGTGTTCACACCATATGACTGGTGATACACTTAAGTTCACTACTATGGAAGAACATGATGGAGGATATGATAGATTCGGTAATGATGCCCCATATCCTCTGAAAAGTAAAGTTTCTATAATTATGTTGAATAATACCATATGTGATGATGTATATTGGGTTGAAGGACTGAAGTATAATCTGTTGAGTGTGGCACAGCGAAACAATACAGGACACCGATTAGAATTTTGAAATGGAAAGGTAAAAGTATTTGATCAGAAAGGAAGTCTGATTGCCACTAGAGAACAATCTATAGGTAACTTATTTTACCTTGATACATCTACTAAGAGTTATTTATATGCTAAAGTTGAGGATGCATGGTTATGGCACAAGAGGTTATGTCATGTGAATTTTGACAATCTAATTGAAGTGAGCAAAAAGAATAGAGTAAGAGGTCTACCGAGATTAGAAAAACCTGAGAATGTCATGTGCAAGGAATGTCAAGTTGGAAAAATGACTAAGTCAAGTTTTACAAGTAAATCTTATGTTATACAAAGAATTTTGGACTTAGTGCACACTGACCTATGTGGACCGATGAGAACACAAAGCTACTATGGTGATAGATATTTCATTTTGTTTGTTGATGATTATTCTAGAATGATGTCTGTCATATTTTTAAAAGAAAAATCTGAAGCTTTTCAAATGTTTAAGTGGTACAAGGCAAGAGTTGAAAAGGAGATTGGAAGAAAACTGAAGTGTCTGAGATCTGACAGAGGAGGAGAGTTTACTTCTGATGAGTTTACACTCTTCTGCAATGAACATGGAATAAAGAGACAAATGTCTGCACCGAGGACACCACAGCAGAATGGTATAGCTGAAAGGAGAAATGGATCCATTGTGGATTGTGTGAAAACACTGATGATTGAGAAGGGTATTTCTCAAACATATTGGAGAAAAGCAGTCAGCACTGCTGCTTATACACTTAACCAAGTACAATTGAAGAAAGGTACACACAAGACTCCATATGAGATTTGGTATGATCAAAAACCTAATGTGAGTTATTTCAAAGTATTTGGAAGTAGATGCTATGTTCTTAAAGATGCTAGAGATGGTAAGTTTGATTCTAAAGGAGATGAGGGAATATTCTTAGGATATTCTACAAAAAGCAAAGCTTACAAATGTTTGAACAAATCTACTAACAAAATTGTGGAAAGTGCAAATGTGAGAATTGATGAATTTGCAAAGAGAAATGATGAGGACAGCAAGAAGGAACCTGAGCATTATCAAAGATTTGTATATGTTCAACCAGATGTTCCTGATACCTTACCGAAAGCACAAACCAAGGAGGAAGTTGCACAGAGAAAACTACCACCGAATGATGGAAATGAAGTTCCACCAACTACCAAGCCTGTTCTAGCCAAATATGTGAGGATACACCACTCACCAAGCAAGATAATTGGAGACAAGAATGCTGGAATTATGACAAGAAGCAAGGTAAGAGACAATACATGCTTAATTTCTGAATCAGAGCCAAGAAGAGTAAAGGATGCATTGGAGAATGAAGACTGGGGTTAAAGCTATGAAAGAAGAGATAGATCAGATTGTAAAGAATAACAAATGGACTTTAGTACCGAGACCTAAAGATAAAAATGTTATTGGTACAAAGTGGATTTTAAAAAAAATTGAATGAGCATGGAGATGTAATCAGAAACAAAGCAAGAGTAGTTTGCAAGGGGTATGTACAAGAAGAAAGTATTGACTATAGTGAAACTTTTGCACCTGTTGCTAGATTAGGAGTTCGAATTCTACTAGCATATGCAGCTTACAAAGGATTTAAAGTTTATCAAATGGATGTCAAGTCTGCATTTCTTAATGGTATTCTTGAAGAAGTTTATATAGAACAACCTGAAGGATTTGCTGAGAATAGTAACAAGGACATGGTATGCAAACTGCACAAGGCACTATATGGTTTTAAACAAACACCCTAAGCTTGGTTTGAAAGATTACATGCATATCTAATCAAGATTGGATTTCAAAGAACCAGTGACAATAGTAATGTGTATCTAAAATGTGATAGTAATAATAAGATTTTGATTGCTGAAATATTTGTTGATGATATTATTTTTGGAGGCAATGACACATTATGCAGATCTTTTGCTGAAGAAATGAGAAAGGAATTTGAGATATCCATGATAGGGGAGATAAAATTATTTCTTGGACTGCAAATTCAACAAGTCAAAGATGGGATCTATATTTATTATTACACAATCAAAGTACATCAAGGAGATCCTAAAGACCTTTGGTATGGAAGACTCAAGACCTGTTGGAACATGGTTACTGGTTGCAAGTTATCAAAAGAAGATAAGTCAAAGGAAGTAAATGAGACACTCTACCGATCAATGATTGGTAAGCTACAATATGTTGTACATAGCAGACCTAATATAGCTCATGCAGTTGGTATTGTTGCAGGATTTTCTGCCGATACAAAAGGAATCACATATGTCTGCAGTTAAAAGAATATTTAGATATCTGAAAGGAACTGAGGACTTTCGTCTACTGTACAAGAAAGGAGGAACTTTTGAATTGAAGGTCTACACTGATGTTGATTGGGCCGGAAATATTGATGATAGAAAAAGTACAAGTGGAGGAGCTTTCTTTTTAGGAGAAGATTAGTAACATGGCTTAGTAAGAAACAAAGGTGTATATCACAATCTACTGCCAAGGCTGAATATGTTGTTGCAGCTATGAATTGTGCAAACATTGTATGGATCAAACAACTACTTGAAAGTATGCAAGAGGAGATTACCGATCCAATTACTATTTTTTTGTGATAACACAAGTGCTATTAACATATCAAAGAATCCGGTGATGCACTCTAAGACCAAGCACATCTCTATCAAGTATCAATACTTGAGAGAGCAAGTTCAAGACAAGCATGTGATGTTGGAGTATGTGAACTCAAAGGAGCAATTAGCATATTCACTAAGCCACTACCAAAGGATGCTTTTGAGTATCTCAAAGGTAAATTAGGGGTTCTACCACTATCCAACATTCACTAGAGCAAGATGCATGTTGCATTAATTCTAGGACTCAATAGAATATTTATTTTGTGAGTTGATGCTAGTGTTCACACTTTAGGTGTTGCCTGAACTTGTACAAAGTAATCGTGTATGCAATGAGTGATCGTTACATGCAAGGTATGATCCACTGCCTAAACAAGTTTTCAGGACTATGAACCTTTGGCATTGTTGTCAAAGAGGGAGAATGAATAATTGATGAATATAGAGATTGAGGGAGAATAAGAATGAGTGAAAGATGTTAAAGAGAAAACGAGAAATGAACACAGAGGGAGAACTAGATCAAACAACTCAGAGGGAGTAAAGACAGATCAGAGATGTTAGAGTATACCATCATCAATTAACAGTGTTGCCATCAATGCCAAAGAGGGAGATTGTTGCTCAACTGATGGAAATGATGATGAAGACCGAGATCAAAGGTATACAAGATTGTAGAAAGGATTAGATCTGTTCTTATTTTGTCATTGATGTCAAGCAATTGATTTCCGGTTCATATTGAATTGCCATATCTTTCGGAGTTGATTTCATTGGGCAATAAGTAAAGATCAGATAATGATAAGTTCATCTTGAGATAATTGGTTTCTACTTTATCAAATCGGTAAAGCAGATTGGGCAAGTCAGTAAGACTAAAGAGTTAAATTACCGAGCAGAAAGAAGTCTGTCGGTAAAGGGTTATGTAAGTCAGTCAAAGACACCGAGACATTGAGGCACCGAGCAGTGCATGTTAGTCACCGAACCGAGAGTTAGTTGCCGAGCACAACAGATGATAGAAACAAGGATAAGAACGCATTTAAAGGCGAACCACAGCGATCTGGAAGATTCCAAGAATAAAGAAGTTAGTTACAGACCTACGCACGGAAAAATTCAAGGAAGAAATCTATGGTATAGATTAAGCGGCAAAAGTGAAGGTTTTATTTCCAAGAAAAGTGCAAGTTCTGAGGTGATGCCGAAGCGGTTTACCGAGTTTCAAATTCACTGAATCAGTTCAAAAAGTTGATCTGACGACTAAGAGTGATTGAAGGAAAACCTAAACAAGGAGATTAAGAGGCAAAAACAAAGTCTATTTAAAAGATGAATTTGAATAACAAAGGGCTGGCGAGTTGAAGTGTTGAAGTGCTACCGAGTGATGCAGTGAAGAGCAAAGAGGTGAAAATCTAAGTCTAGAGCAGAGACAGATGAAGTATTGATGCCAGTAGTCAGAGAGCGCATAAGGGATCTGATAGAGCAAGAGGTAGTTGCAGTTTAACAGATCGTTTTATACACTGTTGCTTATTTGCATTTGTAACAGAGAAATCTCTTAACCGAGTGGACTTAACAGTCTTATTGTAAAATCCTTGAGAAAGGTGACATTCTAAAAGAGTCTTCAAAGCCCTCTAACCAGGCCACTCCTAACAGGGTGAAGATCTTAACGGGTCTGAGGTAAATCCCCTAATAGGGTCACATATAACAATGTGTATTGTAATCTTTAATAGGATTGGCTTTTGACCGAGCATACTTCAGAAGAGTATTTTCATTTGTGGGTGACAATTCCCATAGAGGTTTTTCTCAAATTGGGTTTCCTCGTTAAATCTAGTGTTAAATATGTTGAATGTTTCATGTGAATGTTATTTACTGTTTATGCAAGTTATTGTTTGAGTTATTGAAGTTATTTGGTGATTCGGTTGTTGTTGTTGTTAATCCTACCGAGTTGAATCAGAGTTAAGTTTTAAAGTTTAAAGTATCATAAGTTTTCTGATTCACCCCCCCTCTAAGTAAACCAACAACTGCATCATTTGATGATGATATGAATTCTTGTAAAGGGATTCTGGATATGTTCAAAAGGATTCCAAGACGAGGACAACAAGGGACAGTAGGACATGATTCAAGGACAAAAGGGAACAAGAGGCATTTTTTTAAGGGATGGCAATTAAAAAATAGGAAAATTTCTAAAGATACAAGTAATATCAATTATTGATACAAGGCATCCAATAGAACTTACATAACATTAGAGCTAAATTAAGTATTTACACAAGTCAACACACAAATTAACAAAACTTAATTGCTATTCATTGTCAATGTGCATATATATATATATATATATATATATATATATATAATGCCCAAATGCTACAAGTACAAAATGACAGGAACACAGCTAATCTAATATTGCACCTAATCTTCAACATGTAAAACTATAGCAAAATCGAAGACAAAATCTAAATTACTCCCAACATGAGGAACTTCCTTAACTAATGGTACCCCAACCAACCGAATTTGTGAGGCATCTTCAAGATCAACATCCCAATGTGCAACTAAACTTTGATGGTACTCAAGAGTTTATCATTAAGAGTCACAGCACTACGTGCGGCCATCAACTTCTCTAATTGTCAGAAGGTAAGTCTATTCCTCTTGAAAAAATAAATGAAGGTGTATGTAGACCAATTCCTCACTGTACCAGATGAAGGAGCAACATGTGAAAGTAGGAGAGTGCCAAGTGTCCTCAACTCCATAACATCCTTACTATACCATGTATTAGAATAATATCTTTATTATTTTTATTTAATGATCAATATTGTAACTTATGTAAATATTACATAGTTTCTAATTTTCGATTGTTTCTTTATAGAAACGTTGTCTTTGTAACTCCTATAAATGATCGTTTGATCATTCATTTGATTCATTCATTTATTTACCAAAACATGGTATCAAAGCAATATTAAAAAAAAAAATTATAATTTATAATTTCTTTTTGAAATTATTGCTTCGAAAAATTTGGTGCCTAGTTTTTACGAAATTCATTTTGCCGAGTTTGTTTGTGTTTACTGTACGCGTCTTTCTGAAAACCGTGTTGAGAGTTTATTTCTTGGTCGTGGGGCTTTCCGTCATCTCTTTACTTGTGATGCGATTTTTTTGTTTATGGCCGCGACTCTTTGTGGCTCGCGTTTTTATTAGGGCATGATTTCTCTATGCTCGATGGCTCGGCTTTCTGTTTGCATGGGTTTTTTCTCTGCAAATTTCCCGTTTTTTTCAAAATGCATGGATTTCTTCTGCAAATGACAGTCATCTTTTCTCAGTTTCCTGACTAACACGATCATCAATGTGGTCGATTTTGGTTGCAAACGAGATTTAAAATGTCACTTTCTGATTTTTTCGGCTCTCCCAACCATTTCTTGGCTTTTTTGGTGCAAAAAGATTTTTTCTCTTCTACAAAGATCGTTTCTTCTCAATCCATGACAACTTCCTCTATTTTTGTGTTTGTAGATCTTTGTTGCGACCTAGGGTTTTTGTAATTCCAGCCGACTAGGTTTTGTGACAACCTCTAATTTTTTGGGCGGAATTTATTTTAACCTACATAATCTTTGTGGGATTTTTTGCGAAGATTTATGGGTCTTCGTCATAATTTTTGGGTTTGCACCTTGGGATTTGTGCCAATAGTTCATATTTTTTTAGTTTGTACCTAAATTTGTCTTTGTTTTTGCAATGGGATTTGTGCCTTAGATTTTGGCATCTATTTGTCGCCTCTTTAGAATTTTACATTTTTTGTGCCTCGAAAAGCGTGCAAATAGTGTCTTTGACCAACATAATGTTGGAAGGCAGTCAACAATTCAATGGAAAAAATTACAACACATGGAAGCAATGGATGACGACAATCTTCGAGTATCATCATCTTGATGAGCTCGTTTTCGGTAAAGTGTCTCGTCCTACCGGACCTGGACATGATCAAGATAAGTTTGACGAGCGCAACCTAGAAGCGGTCATGCTTATCAAACTTTCCGTTACTAATGATCAGCCGCCACAAGTGTCATCCGGTTAGAGAGTTGCAGAGATATGGATTATTTTGAAGGATCTCCATGAGACATCAAATAAGGGTCGTGTGTTTTTCCTGAAGAACCAGTTATTTTCTATCATGATGGATGAACATATGTCCTTACAAGAGCATCTGACAAAAATAAAGGACATTCGAGATCAACTAGAGGCCATTGGTTGGAAAGTGGAGGAAGTGGATATGTTAGTCATACACCCTAAAGAGTCTACCATAATCGTATGAGCATTGTTGATGTTTATAGCTTCATTCAGATAAAATGATTATTATAAGAAAAGATCAATATATATTGTGCATACATATTAATATATATAGTAATAATAGGTATTATTATTATATATATCTTAATATATATATAATTACATTCGATCTCTTTCATAATATTATCATGAATCGAACAAATTTGTTATCTTATTATATAACCGAATGGATATTCAAAAGACTAATTAATATCAGTAACGAAATAGTTATATGCTCTTGGTTATTATCGGTTATGATATAACCATACGATGTTGGTTATTTAAACTCACACTGATTCATTAGTATCAGGTATCACTCATACTGTTCCATTGCATCAACCGATCAAGATGATTGGTTTATTAATCTGTGAATATGTTGTTATTGAGAGGCAGGTTAATATAGAGACAGGAGACATGTCTCTATACTAACTTGCCACCCTCGTATAAATGCTCATTCGTAGATCGAACAAAGACAGCGCATATACAACATATTGAATGCAAAGTCTTCTCATTCACAGTCAGCAAATTAATCAGAGATCATTCCTATCAGCATTTCTTTAGTAATATTTTGTATTTATATAGTCCATAAATACTTGTGAAATTAATCTTGAATTCCATATTCTTAGCTGCAAGAAAAGATATATATAAGTGAACATATAAATTAAAATTGCATTCATTTTCATTCTTGCTATAAATCTAATATCTTTAACATGGTATTAGAGTTAAGTTAAGGAAGATCCGATTAGATTGAAGATAGCAAATTGATTAAAACTCTAAACATTGTAAAGTCACATTCTTCTCAACATAATGGCAAGTGGAGTTAGATTCGAGGATCGTCTTGAGGGAGCTTCTAATTTTGTTTCATGGAAATTTATAATCATGCTTACCTTAAGAGAAAATGAACTAGACTCGTATGTAAGGGAAAACATACCAGAACCAAATGAAAATGATGAGAAAATTCAATGGAATAAAAGTAATGGAAAGGCTATGAAGATCATAGTGGATGCAATTAGAGATCACTTAGTTCCAATTATCTCTAAATATGACACTGTATACCACATGTTTAAAGCCATAGAAAACATGTATGAAATAAACAACACTAGCAAAGCACTCACCTTGAAGAATCAACTTCATCACATGAAAATGAATAAAGGAGAGACAATTAAGTCCTACTTCATGAGGATCACCACAGTAAGGGACCAATTGTCCACCATAGGGCATGAAATAGAAAACAAAGAAATGCAATGATAGCTCTAAATGGTCTACCAAAATCTTAGGAGTCCTTTATACAAGGAGTAAGTGCTCGTTCCAAATTCCCTAAGTTTGATAGGCTAAAAAAGGACTGTATTCAAGAGAAATCAAGGCTAATCACCAAAGGAATAAATACAGACACAACAAATGAGGACATCCATGTATTATATTCCAAATCCCACAAGAAGGGGAAGAAGAGAAACTTCAAAAGAAAGAATGAGAAGGGTTCAAACGGGAAAGGCTCCTCCAAGAAGAGAAGAGACATATCACAAGTACAATGCTTCAGATGTGATTAATATGGACATTATGCCCAGAAGTGTCCAGACAGACTAAAACAACAAGCTACCTTCGCTAAAGTTGGAAAGACTAGCCTAGAAGAATACTCTGAGAAGTATGTGTTCTATTCAGCTTTGTCAAGTCAAACATCCAACAGCCCTAACACTTGAGTGATTGATAGTGGGGCATCCCATCATATCACAGGATACAGAGAACACCTAGATACTCTTGAAGAAAATTTTGAGGAGGAAGTGACTATCGGAGATGACACCAACTACCCTGCTAAAGGGGTTGGAACCTGTACCATAAATCTAAAGTCAGGCATATCACTTCAGCTCACTGGGGTTTTGTTCGTACCAGGAATAAAGAGGAACCTTGTGTCTATCTCAGCACTTGAAGATAAAGGATACAGAATAACCTTCATGGAAGGAAAGGTTTTCGCATGGCCAAAGAATTCCACCATCAAGAAGGCTCTATCCATAGGAGTTAGGCTTGGATCACTCTACAAGTTAAGCATCGCCCCTTCTCAAGCCCTCGTTCATGAAAGTTCAGGCTCAAACGAGATTTGGCACAGAAGATTAGGACACCTTCACTTCCGAGCTCTACCCTCCATAGAGAAGATAGTAAAAGGTATGCCTAAGTTGAATCACAAACATGAAGGAACCTGCAAGGGTTGTACCCTAGGTAAGAATACTAAAGGAACTTTTCATAATAGTTCTAGCAAAAGCAATAATGTATTAGAACTCATTCATTCAGACTTATGTGGACCCATGTCTATACCTTCCATGGGGAGATTTTTGTATTATGTAATATTTGTTGATGACTTCTCCTGGAAGACTTGGATTTATTTTCTAAAAAATAAAGAGTCTGAAGAAATTCTTTTGAGATTTAAGGAATTTAAGGCTCTTGTAGAAAACTTGTCAGGGAAAAAAGTTATAACACTTAATGCAGACAATGGGGGGGAATATACTCTTAGGTATTTAAAGAGTTTGTGTAAGTGATGGGATCAAGAGGGAGTTCATTGTACCTTACAACCCTCAACAAACGGAGTAGACGAAAGAAAGAATAGGACTATAGTAGAGGCTGCTAGAGCCACGATGTTTGATCAAAACATGGAAACCTCGTTGTGGGCTGAAGCCTCTCAAACTGTCGTCTACATCCAAAATACATGCCTTCACTCATTCCTAGACAACAAAACTCCGGAAGAAGTCTTCACAGGTATAAAACCTGACATCAGCCACAAAAGAATCTTTGGTTGTCATGTATACATCCATGTGCCTAAAGAAAAGAGGACCAAACTAGAACCTTACGGAAAGAAGGGAATATTTGTGGGATATAGTGAAACCTCTAAGGCTTATAGAATCTACATTCCTAGTCAAAAACACATTGAACTTAGCAGAGATGTAACATTTGAAGAAGACATTGCCTTCAAAAGATCTATAAGCTCTCTTGAGTTAGAAGATCAAGATCCTCCTAAAACCATGGAAGAGGATCCTGCTTCTGAGATTCAGAGGGAGATCCCATCTGAAGTAGTAAATGATGATCACATCACTCCATTAGAAGAACCCCTCAATACAAATCGAAAGAGACCTCTTTGGGCTAGAAAAGTAACCCAGGAAGCCGAAAACTTTGCAGCTCCAAAAGGAACCTTTCGAGAGAGCAAAAGGCCTCACAAATTTTCTAACTATGTGGCATTAATGAGTGAGATCATAAATGCAGAACCTGAAAATATTGAAAGAGCTCTAAAACAACATGTGTGGAAAGATGCCATGACTAAAGAGTATCAATCCATCATTAAGAATGATGTTTGGGACATTGTGCCTAGACCTAAAAACAAGTCAGTAGTATCATCCAAATGGTTATTCAAGATAAAGCATGTAGCAGATGACAATATTGAAAAACACAGCCAAATTTGTAGCTAGAGATTTCTCACAGAAAGAAGGCATTGATATGAAAAAACCTTTGCACCTGTTGCACGATATATATCCGTCAAAGCCATTATAGCCATTGTCGCATCAAAGGGGTGGAAAATTCACCAAATGGATGTGAAGACAGCTTTTTTAAATGGAACTATTGAAGAGGAAGTATATCTTGAACAACAAAAAGGGTTCATCATTCACAATAGATAATCTCATGTCTATAGGCTAAAGAAAGCATTGTATGGTCTAAAACAAGCCCCCCGAGCTTGGTATGAAAGAATTAATCACTATCTCCTAAGATTAGGTTTTTCCAAAAATGATGCAAATCCTAATCTCTACTTCAAAGTAACAAATGGTGACATAGTGATTCTTGTAATATATGTTGATGATTTGCTAATCACAGGAGAGGACCACTTAATCACCCAATGCAAGAAAGATTTAGCCTTAGAGTTTGAAATGAAGGACTTGGGAATCCTTCACTATTTTCTTGGTCTAGAAATCTGGCAACATGCAAATTACATCACTCTGAGTCAAGGAAAGTATACAATTGATATTCTGAAGAGGTTTGGAATGTTGGAATGTAGACCAATGTCCACACCAATAGAAACAAACTTGCATAAATTGAAGGAAGTTGCAGTAGACTCAAAATTTGCAGAGCCTACACTCTACAGACAGATCATTGGATCCCTGATGTACTTGGTCAACACCAGACCTGATATTTGTTATTCTGTGAATGCACTCAGTCAGTTCATGTGTGAACCAAAAGAGATACACCTTGTTGCAGCAAAACATATCTTGAGGTATCTTCGAGGAACCATTGGATATGGTCTCAAATATGACCAAGTGAAACTTGATCTTCATGGTTAGACAGACTCGGATTGGGCTGGAAGTGTGGTGGACAGAAAAAGCACATCAGGGTGTTGTTTCAGCTTAGGATCAGCAATGATTTCTAGGATCAGCAGTGATTTCTTGGATCAGCAGACAGCAAACATCTATTGCACAGAGTTCTATTGAAGTAGAATATATTGCTGCCTCCATGAGTGCAAAAGAAGTTGTGTGGCTCAGAAAGCTCCTGGTAGGACTGTTTGAACAGCCCTAGGAACCCATTGTCATACATTGTGACAATCAGAGTTGTATCAAGCTCTCCTTGAATCCAGTGTTCCACGACAGGTCCAAGCATATCGAGATTCCTTATCACTATGTTAGAGACATGGTAGAAAGGAATGTGATTCAGTTGAAGTATATTAATACAAGTGATCAAACTGCTGACATCCTCACCAAGCCTTTTTCCGAGACAAAAGTTGAACACTTTCGAGATAAACTTGGTATGGTTGATAATGTAATTTGAGATTGAGTTTAAATTATATTTCTATTTGTACTAATATATAAAGATGTTTAATGTGTAAACTCTTTTGCTCGTCATGTGAGTGACTCCGTGACCTAATGGGCCCCTCCTGTGTACATTGAAGAAAGGTGACGACTTTTCTACAATATACACTTGTAATTGATTGATGTTTTAAGGTGATGACTTTACATCTCCATCATGATGGATATCATGCGACGTGATATCCGTGGACATGTCATGATGGTTAGGATCTCTTAAATATCATGGTAGATATCATAAGGTCGATATCATTAAATACACCATAGATGAGATAGAGATCTTCATGGTGGATATTATGTGACGTAATATCCGTGGACATGTCATGATTCAATATCCATATGGTAGACATTATGAGACGTGATGTCGGTGCACATACCATGGATATTTGTGAGATGTGGTGAATATCATGTGACTTGATATTCATGCTCATCATATCTCCTAATATCACGGTGAGGTGATATCTTCTCTATTTCACAAATTAATGGACTTATTGTGATCCTTTTTGTCTTCCCTAGCTAAGAGGGAGTGTTGATGTTTATAGCTTCATTCAAATAAAATGATAATTATAAGAAAAGATCAATATATATTGTGCATACATATTAATATATATATAATAATAATAGGTATTATTATATATATCTTAATATATATAATTACATTCGATCTCTTTCATAATAATACCATGAATTGAACAAATGTGTTATCTTATTATATAACTGAATGGATATTCAAAAGACCAATTAATATCGGTAACGAAATAGTTATATGTTGCCGGTTATTATTGGTTATGATATAACCATACGATGTTGGTTATTTAAACTCACGCCGATTCATTAGTATCGGGCACTCGTGCCGTTTCATTGCATAAACTGATCATGATGATTGGTTTATTAATCTGCGAATATGTTGTTATTGAGAGGCACGTTAATATACAAACATGTCTCCTCATGGAGACATGTCTCTATACTAACTTGCCTCCCTCATATAAATGCTCATTCGTAGATCAAACAAAGACAGCGCATATACAACATATTGAATGCAAAGTCTTCTCATTCACAGTCAGCAAATTAATCAGAGATCATTCCTATCAGCATTTCTTTAGTAATATTTTGTATTTATATAGTACATAAATATTTGTGAAATTAATCTTGAATTCCATATTCTTCAATTTTCTGCATAGCTGCAAGAAAATATATATACAAGTGAACATATAAATAAAAATTGCATTCATTTTCATTCTTTCTATAAATCTAATATCTTTAACAAGAACTTCATCGAAATGCTCGACATTACAACTAATGTTGACTTAAAGTTTTCAGACTTATGCACCAAACTTCTGCAGCAGGACCGTTGGAAACAACAGTTTGATAGCAGTGCAACTTCATTCTCCTCAAATAAATCTCAATCAGCTTAGCAAAAAGAATCTAGTCAACCTCAAGATAGCTCGAAGAAGAAAGTTTAGTGTAACTACTACCACAAATTTGGTCACTTGATAAAGGACCGTTGGAATTGGATTGCTTCTGAATAGCGGAAGCGGGGAGGGTCTCATCCTAAGGCCAATGTCACAGAGCACTCAGAGCAGAAGGAATCTACCTTTTATGCTTTCATAACGAAACACCCTGTAGATCATGTGAAGTCTTCTGCAAGGTACATAGACTCCAGTGCTTCTTGACATTTCACTCATTGGCATGATTGGTTCACAGACTTCTCACCTTTCACCAATTCAGTCAGTTTTTTAGGAGAAGAGTATACTGTTGTCGGCAAGGGCAACATGCAGATACAATCTACTGAGAGGAATTTAATATTCCTCAATGTATACTATGTTCCTTGTATCCTTGTATGGAACTAAATCTTCTCTCGGGGGGCCAGATTATGCAGCATTCTCCTCAACTTGATGTGGTATTCGGTTCACATAAGTGTTCGATTGTTGATAGTGCAACACGCACTACTATGGTTGTTGGCATCGAGGATCATGATCTGTATAGACTTGTGGATTTGGGTGATTCTCTTGAGCATGCCTTTGCAGCTAAATCATCTTCCATCAGCAGTCCCTTGCATCAGCGGTAAGGCCACCTGAACATTCACTACCTTGCTCAGCTTGTTCGGGAGGATCTAGTTCTTGGCTTACCTGAGATTCAGACTCACCGTCACCAAGTTTGTGGAGCTTGTTAAGCTAGGAAGCAGCACAGTACATCATTCAAGGATGTGGACTCATGGCGAGCCTCAAAGGTATTGTAGTTGGTTCATGTTGATGTATGTAGTCCAATGAATACATCTTATATTACTAATGCCAAGTATTTCTTTCTTTTTGTTGATGATTCCAGCCATAAAATGTGGGTTTACTTTCTTAGACAAAAATCAGATGTGTTTTACTATATTTCAGAAGTTTAAGGCGTTAGTAGAAAAAGAGTCAAGTTGTCCCATAGTCACTCTAAATTCAGATAATGGGGGGGGGGGAGTTTTGTTCTAATTCTTTCTCCAACTTTTGTGATACACACGGCATCAAACGCCAATTAACCACACCTTACACTCCACAACGCATTGTTGAATGTCGAAGCCGCACTATGATTGAAATAGCTAGGTCTATGATGGAACACAGGAGTGTTCCTAAGAAATATTGAGCAAAAGAAGTATTCACTGTAGTCTATCTCCTTAATCAGTCTCCCACATAGGTTGTTAGGGGAAGACTCCTGAGGAAGCCTGGACTGGTCACAAACCTAAGATCAATCATCTGAAAGTTTTTGGCTCTTTAGCATATGTTTGGATTCCAAATGCCCAGCGCTCCAAGTTGGATTCCAAGAGTTAGAAACTTATGTTCACAGGGTACAGTGACAACCATAAGGCTTACCAGTTGATTGATGTAGACATTGATCATCTTATCTTCAGTCGTGATGTTGTCTTTGATGAAGAACAAGGACCTTTTCAGCTTTCCTCGTCTGTATAGAATTCTGAGGATCGGTCTTGAAGGCTACTGATTTGGGTGTATGTCTTCCATTTGGTTCACCTGATGGGAGGGATGATGCAAACTCTGAATTTGATGATGCACTACCTGAATTTCCTCTGGATGATACTCCTCCTATTGAACCTATTCTAGATCCTATTCCAGTTATTCCTCCTGCATCTAATGTTGGTTCTTCTACTCTTCGGCCTAAATGTGGGGCTAAAACCATCAATGATCTCCATCCTGATGAGCTCATCGAGGGTAGATCTTCCAAAAACAAGAGCAAGCAGCAAAATACAATCAACTTTGCTCTCATGGCCAACAGTCATAGTATTTTTGAGCCTCAAACATATACTGAGGCTAAAGGGATTCCTGAGTGGGAAAAGGCTATGGAAGATGAACATCATAGTCTTCTGAAGAATAACACTTGGGCTCTTTCTGATCTTCCTCCAAGGAAGAAGCACATTAGCTGCAAATGGGTGTATAAAGTCAAGTACAAAGCTGACAGAACCCTTGACAAGTACAAAGTGTGTCTCATTGCTAGGGGGTTTTCACTAAAAGAAGGCATTGATTATGAGGAGACTTTTGCTCCTACAGCCAAAATGAGTACCATATGGCTTGTCCTTGCCTTAGCAAATCAATTTGGTTGGCAAGTCCATCAAATGGATGTTAAGAGGGCCTTCCTCAACGGTGAGTTGCAGGAAGAAATCTACATGACACAGCCTCCTGGTTTCAAGGTTGGTGGAAAAGATCATCGGGTGTGCAAACTTGTGAAAGCACTCTATGGCTTGAAACAGGCTCCTCGAGCTTGGTACATCAAAATTGACAAGTACCTTACGGACAATGGCTTTTAGAGGAGTCCATCTGATTCTAATCTATATGTCAAAAACACTAGTGGTGATATTCTTCTTCTTGTTGTCTATGTTGATGACTTGATTATCACTGGTAAATCGGCATTTTTGATCGATCAGATCAAACACAGTTTGTGCCAATCCTTTGACATGAAAAACTTGGGACTTTTGCACTATTGTTTAGGTGTTGAAGTTTGGCAAACTGAAGGTAGTATCTTCTTATCTCAGTCTAAGTATGCCTGCAGTCTGCTGGACAAGTTTCAAATGCAAGACTGCAAACCTGCATCCACACCTATGGAGAAAGGGTTGAAGCTGACAACTAAATCAAATTCACCTGTGGTGAATGAATCAACATTCAGACAATTGGTGGGCAGTCTCATCTACCTAATTGTTACTAAGCCTAATCTCAGTTTTGCATGAGTTACATTTCACGTTTCATGACAACCCACAAGGCTAATCATTGGGTAGCAGCGAAGCATGTGCTACGTTATGTGAAGGGCACTTTTAATTTTGGTCTTCTGTATAACAGAAGTCACGATCCTAGACTTATTGGTTTTACAGACTTAGATTGGACACGTTCCATTGATGACAAAAAATCAACATCTGGGTATGTTTTCAGTTTGGGATTTGGCTCAGTCACATGGACTAGCAAGAAGCAGTAGGCAATGGCTCTTTCCTCGACAAAAGTTAAGTATCGAGGAACGGTTAAGGAAGCTTTTAAGGCAATTTAGCTTCGAAGGATGATTTCAGACATGCAAATGTCTCAAGCAGATCCTACTCCCTTGTACTGTGACAATCAAGGGGTGCTCAAACTGACCAAGAATCCGGTCTTCCACAAGAGAACCAAGCATGTTGAACTACATTGTCACTTCATTCAGAAGCTAGTTGAAGACAGATTAGTTCAGTTGCTATATGTTCCAACGGATCAGACAGCACATATTCTCACCAAGTCTCTAAGCCCGGATAAGTTTGTAAAATTCAGAGGGCAACTTGGTGTAGTTGATAGATTGACCATTAAGGGAGGGTATTAGAATAATATCTTTTATAATACCTTTATTATTTCTTATTTAATGGTCAATATTGTAACTTTTGTAATTATTAGATAGTTTCTAATTTATGATTGTTTCTTTATAGAAACATCGTCTTTGTAACTCCTATAAATGATCGTTTGATCATTCATTTAATTCATTTAATTATTTACCAAAACACCATGTTCACCATGCAATAGGGTTATTTTGAGTTTATGTACCCCCATTTGTCTTAGCCTCTGGTTTGTTGAATATTGAACTCGAAAGATTGACAAAGACAATCCATTCTTGTCGAAGTATAGTTGTCTTCTCAATACTATGCACCTTTTGAAGAACCTTCATCAACCCTTCTTTCACCCTTTCATCATCAAAAGTGGGCACTCTCCAAAACTTTGGTATGTACCATTAAGGATTTAAAGCATAAGCTTAATAAAGAAAACAGTGTTCCACTGCCACGTCACAATTAGTCTAATATGCTCCTCATATAGTCTCAAATCAAGGTCCCTAATATGAATAGCTTGCTCCATCTAGCCAAGCATGTTGTAAAATGTCTCAAGAATTTCCCCAAGATTATAGGAGTGTATACCAGTAGACATAATCACATGCATAAGTGAGATGAAAGAGTGAAATATTCCTTTTCATAATTTATGGAAAATTCTCAAAATATGATCTTCCTTTTCTTCCAATTTGGAGAATTTAAATAGCAAGTATCACCTGTAATATTTATTTTTTTGGTTTGTTTTACAATTCCCAACAATAAATACTGGTATGATGACAGCATAATAATAAACAAGTTATTGAATTTAAATAATAACTAGAACATGTTATTACTGTGTTGATTTAATTCCTTCTCAATCTTCTCTTCCTGCAACACTGACCAAATAACTCCTTTTATTTGCCTTACATTCCCACAAATGATACGTAATCACCTCCTTATTGGCTGGTTTGATTTAGTGCACTAGTCAAAAAAACCAAATGTAAATATCTTGAAACTCCCCTGCGATGCCATTTGGTGGTCTCTTCAACTTATCGTGTGAACTAAGCTGGCCAATATAAAATAAATAAATAAAAACTTGCCTAATGCTGCATCATGTTCTCCCCATGAATTCTAACTTAATTGAAAAGTGTGGTGCGCTGCTTTAAAGAAACAAATCAAAATTTTCATGGTGGCTCATTAAACAAACTTTACCGTGCTCAATTACTGTGATTGGATTGGAGGTTGTTCAAGTGCTGGCAAATAATATTTATTTAAAATCTCCCTTCAAGCTAGCAGCTTAAAGGAATAGTGTTGCTCTCATAAAAAACACACTAAATATAAATATAACATTCAAATCTGCCACTGTCAAAATAAAACTTAGGATTTTTTTGTAGATTCCATTTGTTGATTATGCGGTACCGCTGGTCCACCAATTGCTCAAGAGGAATGTGATTCTCTTCCCATTTAACTTTTACCCCTTTCAAAAGGTGTGGCTGCTCAGCAAGTATGAAGATTAATTTATTTATGCCTTCCACACAACATGCGGCCTCCAAAACATTTTTTTGATATCTTTAAGCTCCTTATGCCTCTACGCAGACTCTTAGAATAGTACAAACCTCTGTAATTTTCCAAACAGTATGACTGAACATTGTGACCAGCCAACAGTTATAATAACTGAAAAATGGCATTGTAAAATTTATATAAAAAAAAAACTAAGTTGTCTATTTGGGTATGGGTCCGAGTATGAGAACCAGAACCCAGTGCGGCCATATGGCAAATTTTTTTATCCTTGGGTATGGGTATGGCATATCTATAAACTTAGCAGTAATATCTGTTTATAATATGCACCAGTCAACACACGGGGCTTCAATCCTTCACTACAAGCTTCACAATCCTCAGTGACTGATAATTGGACCACCCATCCCCCTTTAAAGTGTTCACCCAGCAATTGATGAAGGTTAGTGCAGGGCTGTGAACTTCTAAAGTGACCGTCTGGAACTGAAACACTCCGACGTCCCTAATCTAGAACTATTTGACCAGGAACAATGAGGTTTGAAACTTGTAAATAAAGACCTCGGGAATAGATGTTGGCTCTTTCCTAGTTGAAATGCCTGACACTTCAAACACCTTAGAGGTGGTAGGAAATACATACAAGGAAGACCAAGACCTGGGCTGAAACTTCATGCCTATCCTGTTCTATGTATGCGGCCAGATTTGATAGGAAATAGCAACTTGAGCTTAGTAATGTCTAGGCAATGGAAAGATATAAAAGCAACTCAAACTGAAGAGGATGTGTCAATCCGAATTGCCCAATACCAAAAATGCTCAACACCTTCAATGAACCCTAACTTGTCAAGCAAAAGCCTTATTTCTTATCATGAAATCTAGACAACTTTCCTAGCAAATTCTCCAAAACATTGAAATTTGTCTTTTTAAAGACATCGCAGATTTCTCAAACTTCGATCAATTAAATTCAATGCGAAGTCTAAATGATTCTGCCCACACCAGCTAGGGTAGATAGTTTCGCAACCGAAACTGATCTTCTCCAAGAGGGGTTTCATCCTCAAGAGGCTGAGATGAACCAAGTTCAATCTCCCAAACCAAGAGGGCTTCAAACAGAGAAAATGTAATAATCCGCATAATGCCAAATGAGCCCGCAAACCCCCTTTTATAACCATCCCCAAGAACTTTCTGAAAAACACAATATAAAATCACTATATTAATTAAATATGTACCGTATCCCCGAAAAAATGATTTTTTTCATTATTTAATTATTCTTGACACTGAAAGTCACTTTATCAACATCCTAACATTTAAAACTTTCCATCCCGGTTTAAATGAGCTATAACACTAAGATGTTTTTTAAATATTTTGAATAATATTAAGCAGCCTTAATAATATAATTAAAATAAATTCATTAATACATCCAAGTTGTGGAAGTTGATGAAAGGCCTCAGAATCAAAAACTGACTGCGCAAGAGTGATACCAATGATGAATATTGAGAATTGAGTCTGTCCAAGTGACTTAACTATAAATAGACACTATCTCCAAGAATCTTGGGGAAGATGCTGGAAGCCAAAAATAACTCAGGACGTCTCATATGGCTATCTGAGCTCACAAGTAACATCAAATAACCCCTCTTATAATGCTGAAACACCCAAAACATCAAAGCCAACTGCAATGCAAGACAACCCAAAAATGGGGGCATTACAGATGATGTGCATAAATAAATGACTGAAATACATTTCAGGCAAAAAGAAGTGCCCCCACTGTATCCCACACCTTGCATAATCCTCCACATGATAACCTAAGTTGCAGCACAGATTTCTCTCTTTTCAGCATCTTATTTACAGAACCAAAAATGGAAAACAGCCATCATTTTCATAACATAGAGCGAGAACAAAAGATGGGGCAGAAACATCATCAGAAGAGTACAAGCCAGTCACAAATGATTCTTCCTTTCCAGGCTTTTCCATTTGATCAACAATGGCACAAATAATTCTTCCCTTCCAGGCCCGAAGGAAGACATTTGATGAAATGTGCATCCTATCATTCCTGTCATCACCAGACCTTGCTCTTTGGGGACTTGTTCCCCAGATATGGTTATTGTATTGATTTCTTAACCACTTATGTTGGTGCTGCATTTGCTACATTTTTCTTTTAGTGTTTTCATTCCTTTATTTTGCTTTCCTGGGATGTTCATTTTCTATAAGTTTCTACTATAAACTGGTGTATTCTCAAGCCTCGCTGACCAAGTTTTGGTCACTCATGGACATCAACATACTTATCTAGCTTAAGTCATAATCTCAATTTCCTTTTAGTTCGACTTAAAAGCTCCATCAAAACCGTGCAGAGTTTTCTATAGTAATCTGACCAACTAATCATTAATATTTTGATGATTGTACTCTCAAACTAAAGTCCTGCCTGAGTAGTTTTCTCATCTTTCAACAATTACTCACACAAGAGTCCCATTTCAACTGTTTTCTCTTCTTTCTACTAATCCCGATCTTCAGTCATTCTTCAATCTATTTGGTCATTTGATTTCTTTACTCTAGCTAAGATTTTGAATGTGAACAGACAAGGTATGCTGTTATAACTTATATTCATCAATCTTCTTCCATTTTTAGCTTTCCTCCTTGACTAGTTCAAACTGCATAACTTCCTGTGAATTGTTCCATAATTCCACTAACATCTCTACATTGCCCCAGTTTTGGTCACTACTGCTACTTTATGCCCTCCTTTGGCTTCTTTTCTTTTTCAAAGCTTGACAAGTTGACAGGTATTGTTGAAACTTGATAATTAAATCCATCCACTAGTTGCTTTTGTTGGCTGTCATAGGCCTTGCTCAAATGAACAAAGGCATAACATTTGCCAAATAAAAAATTCATTAAAAAATCCATAGATATTGATTGATTCATTCATAAAATTTTGTCACCAGAAAGCAAGCCCAAACATCAGGCAGTCTCCCTAAAGGGAGAGACTTGTCTAAAAAACAATAGAAAGGAATACAAGAAAGGTCAATCTTCTAAACCATGGAGAAGCACCCATAAGGTTGTTAATTTTTTCACTTCCTAAGGATACAATTCCATTGAGGAGTAACTCTGTCATCATCTTTTTCAAATCCAATTCATGTTCAAATGTCCTAACTGCATAACCTCTTTTTGGAGGAAGCTTTATTATGTGCTGATTGAAGAACATGGCTTTTGCATTACTATTATTTCTGCATCGATTCAATGCCCAAAACTCTATCCTATATGCTTTGGTTATGGCACAACTAAAATGTATAACAAATTATTTTCTCACATAACAAATTGCTTTACAGAAGCAGAAAATGGAATCAAAGAGGAGAGTTGAAATAAGGCGGTGTGTGTGTGTGTGTGTGTGTGTGCATGTGTGGGCATAGGTGTGTGTGTGCATGTGCCTGTGTGTGCATGTGTGCGCGTGCATGCGTGTGTGCGCGCGCACATGTGTGTGTGTGTGTGTGTGTGTGAGAGAGAGAGAGAGAGACAGAGCACCTCACAGCAACCTTCAGTTTCCATATCATTCTGTTTGTCCTCTTCTGTATTCTTTTCCTCATTGTTTTCTGTAACACCAGCAGATAATGGCCTGGGAAGGGGCTTTACAGACTCCCAAGGATCATGCTGCAAAAAGAAAAACTTAATCACTCAAAGAAAGAGCCTAGTTACAAAAAGACAAACGTAAAATTGTTGTTTATCAATAAGAAACCCCAACAAATTGTTATGCCAAGAGATTCCACCTTTTGTAAAGCTTATAAGAACTGCATTGAAAGTTGTAAATTAATTTTAAACCAAAAATGCCAATTCAACGAATAACCAAAACAATTCCCTTCAACATTTTAACCAAGACAAAGTAGGATGAAATTGTTGAATATGTTATTGACGTCAAAGGATCAAGGTCATATAAATTTCGGAGGATTACTCAAAGTAATAGAGAATTGGAATGAGCTGCTTGGTTGTCTGTTTGAGCTGCTTGGTTGCCTGGTTGAGCTACCTAGTTGCCTGCTTGAGCTACATGGTTGTTTGGTTGAGGTGCTTGAGCTACTCGGATGTGTGCTTGAGCTACTTGGTTGTGTGCTTGAGCTGCTTGGCTGGCTCATTGAGCTCCTTGGGTGTCTGCTTGAGCTGGTTGGATGTCTGCTTAAGCTGCCTACTTATCTACTTCACCTGCTGACATGTGCCATGTCAGATTGCCTTGTCATTGTTTGAATATTCAAAAGGATTGTATTTTTATGAAGTTTAAATGTGACGGCAAGTGCAACAAATGTAATGCTTTGAATATAAAAAGGGGAGTGGTTAAGTATGAAGAGGGGTGGATATAATCATTGGAGGATATGGTTTATATTGTGTGGCTAATTATATCGTGGGTGAAATTCAATGTTTGGCATTAACTTATTCACCTATTTTAAGTATGGCGGCTCCTTTTGTTTTTGTTGGTTTTTGAAACATTTTTTTGGCATTAACTGTGAATTCTGAAGACAGAAGTATTAATAAAAGAAATGTGACTGCAGAAAAAATGAGATGTGATGACTGGACTGGGTGTATGATAGTGTCATTGCATATTTTTGGAGAGCCGCAGTAATGTTTACGGTTAAGGTATTGTCTTTTTTGTCAAAGCAGAGCATACGAAATCTATGCTTGGTATTTTCGAGCTGAGAGACAATAATTCTTAAAAAAAATGGCTGAGCAATTACTCTGAGAATTTATTATTCGCAGAAGAACGTGGTATTGGTACAGGATACCTTGCAAAAGATTCGATGGTTGAAAGGGATTTTAAATTTTAAAAAAACAAGGGAATTTTTTTTTTTACAAGGGAAAAAGTTTTTGAGACATGTATTGGAGGCTGTGTTGAATAATTACTCATCCAAGATGGGCATTTTTGCTAGCAAGTCATTGTTTCTGTTTTTTATTCCAGTATGAATGCTCCTTTTTTACTGAAAAATAGAAGCCACTAAGCTGTGTCGAAAAGAAGATAGTGTATCATGGCAGTTGGGCATTTTTTTTTATAGACTTGTGTATGTGACAAAGAATTTGAAGTATGCACAGGGTCAATGCATTTTGTTGAGGTGTGGGATGATATTTTTGGTATTGACTGGGCAGTATATTTAAGGATTGAGCAGCATACACGTTATAGTGAGGGGAGGGTTAATGCTTGAGTGCAAAGCGTATGAAATTGATGGATTGTATTTTTTCTGTGTAGCGATTTTGTGAGTGGTGATTCTCTGCTAGTATAAGCAGTGTGAAAGAATTGACATTTATGAGCTTGCAACGAAGATGCAGATGCAAGAGGAAGAATCAAGGATGTATTATGTGGGACTTTGAAGCTGCGTTTGAGTCTGAAGAAGGATGATTATTTAGAAGTATCACGCAGGATAAAAAAAATTATTGATTGACTAGACTTTGAGAAAAGTTTGACAACAAAAATGTGAGGACATTAGTAACAAAATTGTATGATGGTGTTAGTAAGTTATGCGGCTAAGGTGTGTGGACAGACTTTGGAGGACTGATAAGAATTTACATTTGCAGAGTTGCTGTTATCTATTTTTCTGAGTGCTGCTATTTCATTTCAGACTTTGTTGATTCATTTTTAGTTCCTAGTTTTGAGTTGGTGCTCAAACTGAGGTTGGTGCTTCAGCTAATCGAAGTTGGTGCTTCAAGGAGGGTTGGTGCTCTCTAAGACTTGGTACTCTGTGAGTTGGTGATCACTAATGTAATCTAAGTCGGTGCCCATTTTGTTAATGAAAGCTATTGTGTGCTGTGGTTATTTTACCCGAAAAGGTTTTCCACGAGAAATTTGGTGTTTGTGTCTTGATGGTTGCTCCTTTTATGTTTTATGTGGTTTCATGTATTTCTCTGAAATGCTGATTCACTTCCTGTGTGCTCTTCAGAGAAGTCACCATTGACTTTACATGGTATGTACATCTTTCAATGTTTTTAAGTTCCCCTTGAATCACAACATTATTTAATTTTATTAAGGCATTAGATTTCTACTCAATTAATTATCTTTGGAGATTGTGATGCGATAACCAAATTCAGAGATATTATCCATAAAACAGATTGAAGAAATTTAAAATCCTGATGTTTGATATACACCATACTCTTAGTGGAAATTACAATCCTATTGTTTACAATGCCAAAATTTGAAACTACCATGTAATGCTCATATGAATCTTATGCATGCAAGAACATGACCAAACGTGGCTCCAGTACCTAGGAATGATATCATATATCATAAGAAACAAATGGCCATAGAAGACTATTTAAGTGCTTTTTCAGCACTAAACCACTATGCTGATTGTACATATAATTAAACTTTAACATGTAATACCAAAAATTTTAAAATAATGTTAATGTTTTTAGGACCATAATTTTAATAGATTCATAAGCCTAAATTATTTCTTACAAAACATTTTGAAAAATAAAAGTATGTGAATTGGAGGGCTCATGGAATTATTTATCACTATATATGTACTATTTTCCTTAAGTCTACAATGTCTTCTATCTCAATTTATAAATATCCATCAAATCCCTGATTTATTTATGTAGTCACCAATTATTTCATTTCGTCGAAATAGGGAAAATGGGTTTCAACTAGCAATATTACCTTGTAAACCCCCCCCCCCCTACGGGGTTAGTCTGAATGGCTAAGTTGTTGGAAGACACAAATAGTGGTTGCATGTTGGAAATCACAGCAAATACTACTTGCATAGGGCAAGCAACCAACCAGAGGGTTATTAGGGGCTGCCCATCATGTCGAAGAACCCTAGGGCCTTCCCAATTCCCTTGATCAACAAAACTAAACAAAACAAACAAAGAAAAAAATATTAACTAATAATATCATTTCCAAACCCAAGGGCTTATCCAATAAGATAACAAGGAGAGGGTCAGCTGTTGAACACACCTAGATGCTGAGAGGGGGGAGGGGGTGAATCAGCGTTAACTAAAACTTAATCATTTATTAATTCTTAATCATTAAATCAAACTTGCAGAAGTAAAGAACTAAAACAGAGCATACATCACAAAAGAACACCAAGATTTTTACATGGAAAACCCGAGGGAAAAACCACAGTGAGGATCAACTCACACTATATGAAACAGACATTACAAGGTTTGTTTTAGGCACACTGTCAAGTAAGCTCACTGCTCCCTGAATATACTTGCAGACTAAGGCACAATGGCCTAGGCAAGATGCAATGGACTTGCAAACTGAAGATCACTTTTCCAGAGCAAAATACATGAGGATTACAATGAACATTATAAGTTGAACGGCTGTGGGAGAAGCATTTGCCTTATCCTAGGGTCGCAATCCTCTTTGTAGCACAATCACTCTGTTTTACAGATTCGGCACACTTCATACTCAACTAAAACATTGTAATATTTCACATATCACATTACAAACTCTTCTCAATTTATTCCACATTTTTTCTCATACTTTACCGATGATCTATCCTTCCCTATATATCCTTCCCAACATCCAAAACATCAATTAGCTCAGCTCAATAGGAACTATCAAACAAACGTGTGAGCTAGAATAGGTCCGCTTCAACCATATGTATCAATCACAAAATTAGGTAGCGGATCAACCTAAAGCAGAGGCAAACCTTAAACACATCTTAACACATCCTTCAAAGTGTAAGAATAGGTCAGGTTTAACTGCACATGAAGGAACACACCTTGTCGGCCCAAATATCAAAACAACTGGTCAAACTGTTGATTGTTTGCCTCCAAACCATCAAAGGGAAACCCAAAACATCATGCGGACTGAGATGAAGATATTGAGTACCATCTACAACCTCCCCACAATCATATTTTGAAGGAATCAATCATTAATTTCTGCCGCAAGAGAAACAATGCACTGTGTTCTGTTGTGTTGTAAACACACGCATCCCATTGAAAATGGGGACCCCCTCTTTTTTTCGCTTTCTAGTTTAGTTGTCCTCAGCTTGGAAGCATTTTTGAGTTTCTTAGCCACCTACCTCTTAAGGAATGGGTGAGTCGAGTCAGGAATTCCTAGGTTGAAATTTGGACTGAAGAAATTTTCCAAGAATTGGATCTCAGTGACAAAATCCAGGTTTGAGGAGGATTTCCTTTAGGAAATCAATGTTTGAAGCATGAAATTTAGAAATGGAATGTGGAAGTCCTTGTCCTAATTGTGAAAATTCCATAAAGTATAGAAGTTGCAAAATGCTATCAAAATGTTGTCAAGGCAAGGTATCAATGTGAAGATTAGAAAATGCTAAGTGAGAAAAAATAAAAATTCAAGACCTTGACATGAGAGGGAAATACAGATAAAAAATAAAAATAAAAATATATAAAAAATAATAATAAATTCTGAAAATGAAAAATTAGAAAAAATTAAATCCTTGTTCGAAATAAGGAATTGCAAAAATAAAAATAAAATCCTTAAGTGAGAAAGGGAATTCAAAAAAAACAAATCCTGTTCAAGGCAACATGACATTAAAAAATCCTTGTCCAAGGCACATGATGTTGGAAAATCCTTGACAAAGGCATCCTGACTTTCAGAAATTCCAGCTCAATGAATAGTTACATGAAGAAAGTTGATTTTCAAAGAGAACTATAAATTTCAAAATGCAAAGGAAGGAGGCCAACCCAATGTGATTTAAAATGAAAACAAGTTTGAAATTTGGAGGAAAATCAAGGTCAAACATGTGAAACAAGAAGGCTGACTTGGAATGTAGAGATGAGGAGGCAATTTTAAAGTTGATAAAACAAAAGAGCACTTAAAATCTGGCTGACCCCCTTGTCAAAGATTGTGATTGCATGAAGTACACATAAATGAAGGAACAAGGAGAATCATTATTCACAATTCAATTCAAATTAGTTCAAGGCAGAGGACAGATGATTTCAAGAGCAGAAAGGCAATGAACTCACAGCAGATAGAAGCAAGGGTGCGAATTCCACACCAAAGGAGGAAGTGAGTCACGAAGGAAAACAAGTTATTTCATTCCAAACAACTTCAAGCAGAAAGACAAAGAATTCAAGCATAGAGAAGTCTGAGTTTCTGATGAAAATCAGATTCAAGCAAGGCAAGGAGTAAATCAAAATTTATTCAACATAAACTCAAGCAAATTCAAGCGCTAAAATCTCATTTTAAGCGAGTTCCAGAGGTAAAAGTCCAGATTCTAGCAGAGAGAGGAAGGTGAATTCAAGGGCAGAGAGGAGTGATTTTCACGCAGAGATACCTGATTACAAACCAAGCAATACATTCCCAAGCGAATTTAAGGTGCAGCAGAAGCAAAACATAGCAGAACAAGTGTGAATTCCTTGCAAAAAGAATCAGATTTTTGAAGAACAATCAAAAACAAAGAAATGAAATCCAACAGACATCTGAATTTGGAGGGAAATCAGATTCTCAAAGTAAAGTGTTTGATGGGCTGAAAAGTCCAGATAAGAGGAGGCAGAATATACTAAGGAAGTTGATATGAGGAAACGAATTTGTGTAAGGAAAATCAGTGATTTACAAACAAATCTGACTAATTTCTTCACCAAATTCATATATTTCCAGATCTGAAAAACATCATTGCCAGAAAAATACAACTTTTGAGAGTCTTATTTCCAGGTTTTAGAAGGGTTTAGAAAGGGGTTTGGGAAGCAATTTTTGTGAGTTGTTGATGCCATTTTAGGATTTGCTTTGAATTTCCCCTTGAAGAATGCTGATCAAGATGACTGTGAAGTGCAGATTTTGAGCTTTTATTTCAATAGCTGTTTCATGATTTCCTGGCATTTCACTAACATCTCTCGGATTGGCATTTCATTCACAATCATAATTCAAGGTTTTTCTCCCTTTGCAGGAATGATTACATGGAATGGTGGGAAAAGAAACAATTATAACATGGCTCTGATCAACACATCAAGAAAGATGATGGAAAACAGGCTCAAGGACTTAAGGAAGATGCACAAGGAAGGACTAAACTACGACAACAACAACAAGAACATGAGAAAGATCAAGTCGTGCAAGGAAGCAAATTCGTTCTCCAACGATCAGGCCTGAGAGTTGTTACTTTGTTTTATCCTTCAAAATTGCCTCTCAATGGATCAGATTCACATGTATTTGCTGCTCTGCCCGGTAATAATCGATTGGTGTTTTGAAATCGTGTTTGAATGCCTCCATTCACCTCTCCTTCATAGCAATCAAAAGGCGCGATTGAAAGGTGGTGTCCAATCAATAAGAGGGCCGACCTGCTTTGCCTTATTTAAATTTGCATTCAACATTGTTCTCCAAAAGTGGCCGAATTGCTATTAAATTTGAATTTCAAACAAAAGGAGGGCGATTTTATTAATTGTTCTTGCCTTAAACTTTACTCCTCAAAAGGTGGAAATTCGACCCACGCAAAGAAGAATGGAAATTTGCCCATGACAAGGAAGTTTTTTGATCAAGGAGTGGAAAATCAACCATGACAAGGAAGAGTAGAAATTTGACCATGACAAGGAAGAGTGGAAAATCGACCATGACAAGGAAGATTTTGATCTTGTTGTTGAAAATTCATCCTAAATAGAGTGGAAATTCGCACCCTACAAGGAAGTTTTGCTGGAAGGGTGGAAAATTGACCTCCACAAGGAAGTTTTTTGCTCAAAGGGTGGAAAATCAACCCTTGGAAGAAAGATTATAATTTCCTCGTTTCTCTTCCTTATTTTTCTTCCTTCTTTTTCATCTTGCTTGGAGGGTGGGAAATCGAACTACACAAGGAAATTTTGTCTCAATCAAAGGGTGGAATTTCTTAGTTGACAAGGAATTTCCACTTTTCACTTTCATTTTGCCATGTAAATTTTTCCTTGGAGTGGAAAAATCGACCCCGACAAGGAAGATTCCACTTCCACTTCTTTTCTTTTTAATTTTCACTTCATTTTTTCCTCAAATTCACGGGGTGGAAAAACAACCCCGACAAGGAAGATTTCACTTTTCTTTCTTTTTCATCTTGCTTGGAGGGTGGAAAATCGAACTACACAAGGAAATTTTGTCTCAATCAAAGGGTAGAATTTCTTGGTTAACAAGGAAATTCTACCCTTCACTTTCATTTTGCCTTGTAAATTTTTCCTTGGAGTGGAAAATTGATCCCACAAGGAAGATTCCACTTCCACTTCTTTTCTTTTTTATTTTTACTTGATTTTTTCCTCAATTTCACAGGATGGAAAAACAACCTTGACAAGGAAGATTCCAATTTCACACCTTGAAATAAACTTTCATTATTCAACTCTTGGTTTCAATTATCCTCCAAAGGGTGGAAAAACGACCCCTAGAAGGAAATTCCTAAACTTAGCTTACCTTGACCCGGAAAAGATGAAAACCAACATGGTTTTGATAAATCATTTAAACTCAACTTTCTAGACGTGGAGAATTCCTCTAAACTTAATCAAATCAAATCTTAGCAACGAATTGCAAACTTCAACCTAGGACCCAAAAGAGGACTCCCACACAAGCCCTGAACCTCAAATTGGAACAAAAATTGTCAACCCAAAAAAAAGTATCATTGTTTACTAAATATCTTTCCCTAATATTAAATAATTAAAGTATCATATCCCAATGTGATACCCACATTAAGTATACTCCCAATTTTATACAACATATAAAGTGGCCCCAAGAATATTCACGTCTAGTGATGCATGTCCATCTAGGTTCCCCTTGGTACTACACACATAATAATAATATAACATTATAAACATTGTGCAAGATGTACAACACCTTATCCCAACAATATTGTAGTTCTAAATGTTCACCAATGTATTTGTTTTGATTTCTATAATGAAAGCAAAATTTTCCTAGTATTTACACTACAGTATGTTGAGTAGAATTTCTAATGAAACATTTGAGATGGTAAAAGAAAAAAATTAACAAGAAACCTTATAGTGATACCAAGGCCACAATTCTTGCCAATCTATGGGAATTAAATCGATCAGATTTCCACAATCCATAAGAATTTTTCAGCTTGATTTCTGGATTTTGATTGCGTGTAATTTTTAGCATCACGCAATCAAAATCCAGAAATCAAGCTGAGAAAAAAATCTATGGGAATTTAAACAACTTGCAATTAGAAAATTCATATGCAGCCAGGTGGAGGGGTGCACAGGTATTATTTAAGGAGAAGACCTATAAATCCTCCAGGTAATACAAAAGGATTTCCGAGTGATTTTCTAGTTGACAGACGAGTTAAAGAAATAATGGCTAATGGAAGAGATGCATAAGAAGGTAACAACGTGCAGCAAATTTTGTAAGATTTAGCTTAGGGGCAGCAGCAAATGACTCAGTTACAAACACAAATGACGCAAAACAAGAACATGAACAAGGCTGATCAAAACAATGATAGCGATAATGGAGAAGCCAGTAATACAAATATTCTGGCTAACAACAATTTGAAGGCAGCAAGCAATTTATTTAGGCATCTAATGCCTACTTTTCTAGATGGGCTACTTGAAGGGAATGATGGACAACCAAACCACGATGAGAGCTTTGCAAACTATTTTCATGAGTATCAATCTTTGGGTGGTGAGATTCATGCTGCCGTGTCTTTACCAGACTTCTATCAACTCAAAATAAAAAGCAGACTCAAAAGGGACAAGTTCACAAAACCAGCACTTATAGAGGAGGTTGGGTGAATTATTCATTCCCACCTTTGACGGTTCCAACAAATGCACTGCTAGGTCTTGGATTCAAAATTTGGTTACCCATCTTCCATTAAATCCCATGTTTGAAAATGAAGCTATCAAGTATGCTACTTTGCGCTTGGAGGAGAGGCACACAAATGGTGGTAGCATGGTTGATCGACACAGGGACATGATCTTATTACTTCCTCTGATGAGTTTACTTAGACTCATAGACAAATTTGACAAGAAAAACCCAGATATGCAATTTCAGGAGTTGGCCAGTTGAAGCAGTATCATACAATGGATGCTTACATTTCAAATTTTCAGAGGCCTGCTCTGATGGTGTCAGATGTGCTTGAGAGGAGACTGATAATTCTTTTCATTGAGGGGTTATCAAAACCACCAAATGACTGGGTGAAGCCTTTCATTCCACCAACTCTACGAACTGCTATCAAGAGAGCTAGAAACATGAAATTCTCTACTCTAGAAGAAAAATTGAAGTCTATGCTTCCCCCAGCTAAAAATGATAAGAAGCACTTTCAATTCAAAGGGAGCAGCCTAAGCAACCTATCATGTTAGATGAGACAAAAAAAAATGAGCTATGAAGAAAGAAAATGTGTTTCTATAGCAATAAGCCATGGGAACTTGCTCACAAATGCATAGGCAAAGGCAAAGGCAACGTGCACTATATTGAGGTTGTTTCAGACAATGTAGAAGAAAAGACAAAGAGTGGCTCAGGTAATAAAAAAATTGAATCGCGTGAAAAACAAGTTGAACCAGGGGGCATCCTTCAGAGAGTTAAGGGAGGCACTATTGCTACGCTTTACGATACACCTCGATATAATTCATTCAGCGCAAGAGGAGTATTGCAGGGCTAGCATGTGATAGTGTTGTAAATAGAGATAGTGTTGAAAGGTTCAATGTGATGGTTGTGCATGGATTTACAATAACTTGAACCAAGAATGTACCCCAATTGAGCACCGTGTTGGAAATTATATAGTGACTAATGATTTTTATGTGGTAGATACTGGGGAAACAAATGTTGTATTGGGAGTTCGTGGACACATTGTAGATGGAAAGAAAGTTGTTCTTCGTGGAATGTCAAATGGAGCACCCATGATTGTTACTCCCCAAAAGGATGGAAAGTATTTTTCGGCATGGGGATGTAGCTTAGGCAGCTCAATGTTTCATTTCCAGAAAGGACATTTCAAATGGGACGAAAGCATGTCATGTGGATATTCAATCCTTGTTTGATAAGCATTGTATGGTATTCAATGGCATTCCTCCAACCAAGACACTGAAGCAAGGTTTTGAGCATATTATTGATCTTGAGTAAGCCAAGTCTATGATCACCACTCCTTACCAACATCTGAAAAGACATAAGGAGGAGATTGAGAAGGCCATCAAAAAGTTTTGGATATGGGGCACATTAGGCCTACTTCTAGTTCCTTTGCTTCATCAATAGCTTTTGTCAAGAAGAAGGATGGGACCATGGAAATGTGTGTTGACTATCGTGCACTCAACAAGAAGACAATTAAGAATAGCTATCTGATTCCTCGGATCAATGAGTGTAATGTCCCCTTCTTAGGTGACAGGCAAATGCGCAGAGGTTGACCTATTATCTGAGTTCTCATAGGTCAACAATATGAATAAGGGACACAGTCAGAGGTTTATGGAGTTTTCCTAGGAATCTATGAGTTGTTTCAAACACTCAGATAGCAGTTCATACTTTTTAGGATGGATCCCTATTTTCTAAGGAATGACTGAGAGTTGGTTCCAGGGAGTCTACGGACCATTCCAAATGATTTGAGACCATCTCCTAAATTTTAGGGAGGGGTCCTATTGTTTAGGAAGGTTTGTCAGTTGACTGGTTGACCACCCGAAGGACCGTGGAGCAGAGCAGGATCCCTTTCGAGCAGTTTCAGTTGATTGGAGACAATCTCCTACTTTTTAGGGAGGATCCCTATTTTTTAGGGAGAACTCTTAGTAGGCTTGCAAGACTCAAACATCATCAGTGATAAGATGGCTTCAGTCAGATTCCAGTTCTGAGTCCAGATGAGCATTTTATGAATAAATTGGAAAATATTTAAATATTTCCTAAGTCGGGATTAAATAAATTAATAATAAAGTGAGTATTATAATCACTTTATATTATAATGAAGTGTAATAATGCATTGGCACTCTTCCCTAGGCAATTGATGTAATAAGTTATCATAAAGGGGGTCATTTTAATAATGAAAGCAATGCCTCATTATGGTTCGAACCCCTAGGGGAATATTTTAATAAAATTAAAGTTGTTAAGCCAATTAGAAATAAAAAGGAAAACCCTAAATGGATCGAGCTAGATGGAAAAAGAGGGAAAAAGTTAAAAAGGTGAATTGGGGTTTCATTTTTGCATTCTAGCATGTCCATTTTCATCATCGGCAACAAGAATTGGAGAGGTGGAGCTATTTGCATCAGCAGAACAGAATCTTTGAGGACGAAAACCCTTGAAGAAAGTGCAGATTGGACGAAACCCCAGTTTGCAGTTGAGGAAGATCTACACAAGGTCTTCAATTGGGCATCATTTGAGCATTCTCAAGAATGGTATTGCAGATCAGAACTATTTGGGCTTCATATTGAACATTATTTTGGAAGTTTGTTGCAGATCAAGAGTTGTGGTACAAATTTACATCATATAAACCATCAAGAGGCAGCTGTACAGTTCTAGAGTGGCCTAACTTTCATTCCCAGCCTGACATCTAGAGTGAGAGAGGTTATTACTTATTTCAGTGCATATTAGCACAAATCAGAAGCTGGAAAATTATTCTAGGGCCATTTTGTCCAATTCTGCCCTAGCCGTACGGCCCAGGCAAGAAACCCACACCCAGTCTATATTGGGATTTGATCACAGCAGCAACAAATACTGGAAAGGAGAGTATTTAAGGTTCCAGTACAGCAGATCAGAAGTTACAGTGGGGTGCAGACCTCTGTTTTGTCAGTTAGCAATTAGATTTGGCTGCAAATCAACCTCCTCTAGGCTGTACCAGCAGGACGGGTATGTACTTGAGCTAAAGAAATAAACAAAAACCAGAATTTTCATAAGTTAGAAATTAGAAGTTGTTTTGGTGTGAATTTTAGCAATTAGTATTCACTATTCAGTAATTTTCCTTTTACAATTTCCAAGCATTTGCAATCATTATTCAAATCAAAAAAAGACAAAAGAAATCAAAAATATTAGAAAACACCAGCAATCAGAAAATTGAAAGAACTCCAAAAAAAACAGACTTCCTTCATAACGCTGGTCAAAGTCAAAAATCATAACAAAAACCATCAGCTATTAGCCTTGAAATCCTGTTCGGGATCTTCCAATGGTATCAGAGCATAATCCTGCTAGCCTGAGGGTTTTGAGTTCAATTCTATGCCTCTGAGCAGATTTGAGGCTTACAAATATTATGCCTGTAGGAGAGCTCCGGAATAAGTAGATCATAATACAGAGGGTCCAACAGATATGGGTGACTTACATGATGGCAGTAGGAATCCCCAGCAGAGGGGAAGGTCGAACCAGCAGGAGGATCCTAACCGAGAGTTGTTTAGGACTCTTGTGAACACAAAGCCACAGAGAGTGCAGGCATTAGACAGGTTACAGGATACCCTTGATCAGTTGGACTTGGGTCAGCATAGAGTTAGACGTGGCAAACGAGATAGAGGGTGTAGGTCTGTTTCAGTTGCGGGCAGTCGTGGGAGTAGCAGTGCTCCTTCCTCAGGTGACAGTGCATTAGGCTCTCCTAGACGTGACAGGGCACGCACACGTACAACAGGTAGGCCTTTACAACCACATTTCCCTCCTAGAGATGAGCAAGCACAAGTAGACCCACTGGAGGGTGTTGAGTTTCAGGACACAATTATGGCAACTACTGATGAGTGGCGAGCCCTTCCACGGCATGTCAGAGATGCTTTCCCACTACCCCAGTATTGTGCACAGCGCAGGGACAGCATGAGGGCTAGGGGAGATAGATGGCCCAGACAACAGCAGAATGGAGACATGAGGAGAGCGACCAGAAAGCTTACCATATCCCCTTTTGATGGTAGCGGGAAGATGAATACACGAGCTTGGGTGCACAAACTTGATATATACCTATCACTTAAGCCTATGCCTAAGCAAGAGGCCACCAGTTTGTTGCTTTACATTTAGAGGGTGTGGCGTATGATTGGTGGCACCATGGTTTGGTCACCCAAAACCATAGACTTATACATTCCTACAGGGAGTTCACAGAGCAGCTTAATGCTAGGTTTGACCGTAAGGATGTAGAGCTATATTATAGGGACCTAGCATTGATGAGACATCTTGGTCACGTTGAGACTTATATTAATGTGTTTCAACGTATTGTTGTCATGGTTCTAGAGATGCCTCTCAGGCGTGTAGTGATGTTATTTATTGAGGGGTTACATGAGAGATTGCAGGGTTTGGTCAGGGCTTTTAAGCCTCAGACCCTAGAGGAGGCTATTCAGACTACACTTGAGCTAGACACGTCTCCACCACCTACTTCTTATCAACAGGATAAGAAGCCTTCCAGGAGCACGGAGCCATCTCAAAGGCCATCCACACAGGCCAAGAGTACACCACCACCTCCTAGGATGGATCAGGAGACATGCAATGATTTGAGGAGACTTTGCTTCACGTGTACGGAGCCTTGGGACCCAGGACACATATGCCTTGGGAAAGGCAAAGCACATCTCATTGAGGTTCATTCAAATGTGAAGGATGAGCATATTCAGGATACAAATTCTGAGGGCAATAATGATGAGGTTGTTGGGGCGCACGATGTTGCATATGGTACGATTGCAACTATTTTTGGTGTTCCTAGATATCAGCCCTTCGTGTTAGAAGGAATTGTCAAGGAACAACGGGTGTTATGCATGGTAGATAGTGGTGCTACAGATAGTTTCATCAATGAATGTTTTGTTGGTAATAAGGGGTTGGAAGCAGAAGAATTTGATGGATTCCTTGTCATGCTAGTGGATGGTTCCAAAATGAGCTGCACAAGACGGATACCACAGCTATCTATTGCATTGGATAATTAATCCTTCACAGATGATTATTATGTTGTTGGTATTGGTGGAGGAACGGATGTGGTACTTGGTGTGCAATAGTTGAAATCTCTTGGGAGGTATGTCCAAGATTTCAACAAGATGGAGTTGGAGCTAACTCACATGGGTACATATTGTGTTGAAGGCACTAATGAATGAAACTAAGAGCGGGGCTGCTAAGAGTAGGTTTGCGTGCCTTGACTTTGAGGCTTTGAAAAACATGGAAAAGCTGAAGAAATCAGTCCTAATTTGCTGATATTTAACAGCAGTAATAAACCCCTAATTTCTCATGACATTGCAGCCTCCATTCATAGGGAAGTGAGTAATAAAGACTCTGCTGCGATTGACACACAAGATGCAAGCATTGAGCATGGTAAATTTTATGACGCGTCTCATTATAGGACTGAATTTAAACACTTTGGAGCAGCGGACATAGAGTAGTCTCAAAAACTTAATGAGGGTTGGTTAGAAAGGGCAAGACAAGCTAAGTTATTGGCCCATCAAGCCAAGCTCCGTCTTCAACATATTCGTGACAGTCACCACCCTTAACATGATGAGTGAAGAAGGACTAATTCAGAAAATTTAGTTGTTGATCATTTTCTTGATGATAAGGATGACTTAATAGACAACAACCCTCGTGGGCCAGCCACTCAAGAGTTGTCTATAATGGGCATTGGAGGTATCCATAATTCATCTTTGGTTGTATCACCTATTTCCCCTGATAGGACAGCGTTATCTATGTTAATTGGTGATTTCATATTCTTTGACTCCCTATGGATTAGTGGCTTCCCTAGTGGGAATCATATAGCATTCCCTGAGTTTGCATTGACTACTTCAACGATTCAGCAGTATGAGAGTACTGAGAGGTATATCTTTTGGATAGAGATTGAGTATGGGGTGATTTTCTTGGATTGGCATTGGTTGGATGACATGTTTAATATCATTCAGGTTGCTGGTCTGAGTTATGACAACAAGGCAAGGTGGCCATTTGTGTGGATTTCTTAGCACGTGGCAGTTCATTCCCACATTATTTGGATATTCTACATACATGAATGGTTACTTTATGGTGATGATGTGTTCTACTTCTTCTACATTTCATACAACAGGGACTATACATTGATGTGGGATCTGAGAAGTGGCTTCAATATTGCATGGGCACTTTAGAACCCTAGTGATTTGTTTCAAGTATTGAGGTTACAGGGTATTGATATCAAAGTGGAGTAGTGAGAGCAATCAGTGTTGTACCTATGATAAGTAAGGGATTGTGGTGGTACAGTGAGGCATTGCTTGTGGACAAGCAATCTCTGGGAAGGGAGGACTGTAATGTCCCCTTCCTAGGTCACAAGCAGATGAGCAGAGGTTGACCTATTATCCAAGTTCCCGTAGGTCAACATATGGATAGGTGACTCAGTTAGAGGTTTATGGAGCTTTGCAAGGGTTCAGTGAGTTGTTTCAGACACTCAAATGGCATTTCCTACTTTTTAGAAGGGATCCCTATTTTCTAGGGAATGACAGAGTTGGTTCAAGGGAGTCTACCATTACAGATGATTTGTCACCATCTCCTAAAATTTAGGGAGGGGTCCTATTTTCTTGGGGAGGTCTGTCAGTTGACTAGTTGACCACCCAGAGGACCGTGGAGCAAAGCAGGATCCCTTTCGAGCAGTTTCAATTGATTGGAGACAATCTCCTACTTTTTACGAAGAATCCCTATTTTTTAGGGAGAACTGTCAGTAGGTCTGCTACTCAAGAGTTGTCCAGATGAGCATATTATGAATGAATTGGGAAATATTTCAATATTTCCTAAATCAGGATTAAATAAATTATTAAAGTGAGTATTATAAACACTTTATATTATAATAAAGTATAATAATGTCTTGGCACTCTTCCCTAGGCAATTGATGTAATAAGTTATCATAAAAAGGGGTCGTTTTAATAATGAATAGCAAGGCCTCATTATGGTTCGAACCCCTAGGGGAATATTTTAATAAAATTAAAGTTGTTAAGGCAATTAAAAATAAAAAGGAAAACCCTAATTAGGGATCAAGCTAGATGGAGGACGAGGAAAAAGTTAAAAAGACAAATTGGGGTTTCATTTTTGCATTCTAGCATGTCCATTTTCATCATCAGCAACAGGAATTGGAGAGCTGGAGCTATTTGCATCGACAGAACAGATCTTTGAGGAAGAAAACCCTTGAAGAAAGTGCAAATTGGACGAAACCTCAGTTTGCAGTTGAGGAAGATCTACACAGGGCCTTCATTTGGGCATCATTTGAGCATTCTCTAGAGTGGTATTGCAGATCAGAACTGTTTGGGCTTCATATTGAACATTATTTTGGAAGTTTGTTCCAGATCAAGAATTGTGGCACAAATTTACATCATATAAACCACCAGGAGACAGCCGTACAGTTCTACAGTGGCCTAACTTTCATTCCCAGCCTGACGTCTAGAGTGGGAGAGATTATTTCAATAAATATTAGCACAGATCAGAAGCTGGAAATTTATTCTAGGGCCATTTTGTCCAATTCTGCCCTAGCTGTACAGCCCAGGTTAGAAACCCACGCCCAGCCTATATTGGGATTTGATCACAGCAGCAGCAAATTCTGGAAAGGACAGTATTTAAGGTGCCAGGACAGCAGATCAGAAGTTCCAGTGAGGTGCAGACCTGTGTTTTGTCAATAAGCAATTAGATTTGACTGCAAATCAACCTCCTCCAGGCCGTACCAGCAGTACCGGTATGTACTTGAGCTGAAAAAATAAACAAAAACCAGAATTTTCATAATTTAGAAATTAGAAGTTGTTTTGGTGTGAATTTTAGCAATTAGTAATCAGTAATTTTCCTTTTACAATTTCCAAGCAATTGCAATCATTATTAAAATCAAAAAAGACAAAAAAAAATCAAAACTATCAGAAAACACAAAAAATCAGAAAATTGAAAAAACTCAAAAAAAAATCAGACTTTCTTCATAATGCTGGCCAAAGTCAAAAATCAGAATAAAACCATCAGCCATTATCCTTGAAATCCTATTTGGGATCTTCCAATGAGCTTATTTGAAAGCTTCATGGAGCAATTTACTTTTCAAGGATTGACCTTCAATTGAGATACCATCAAATTAATATTAGGGAGGAGGACATACATAAGACTGCTTTCAAATGTCATTATAGACATTATGAATTCCTAGTCGTGCCTTTTGAATTGACCAATGCACCTGCTATGTTTCAGTTTTGTATGAACCATGTGTTCAACAAGGAGTTGCGGAAACTTGTATTTGTTTTCTTTAATGAAATCTTGATTTACAACAAGATATGGGAGGACCATCTCCATCATATTGATGAGATATTAGGTATCAATGGAAGCACAACCATTATTTGTAAGGCCTCTAACATGAGTTAGGAATGACAAAAGTCTTATACTTAGTTAAGGTTGATCAAGATAAGATTCAACCCATCATTGATTGGCCACCACTGAAGACAATGACACATCTAAGAGGATTCCTTGGACTATGTAATTACTACAGGAGGTTTGTTAAGGGGTTTTCACAACTAACAGCATCCTAAACAGATTTGACTCAGCAAGGATCATTCTTTTGGGCAAATACAACTCAACAGGTATTTGACCGACTTAAGAAGGTTATGAGCATTTGTCCAATATTAGCGCTTCTCGATTTTTCTCAATCCTTTGTTTTAGAATCTGATGCATCGAGGGGATTGGAGCTGTGTTTATGCAAAATAAGCACCCTATAGCATTTGAAAGCCAAAAATTTAGAGATGCAAAGAGGCACCATTCCACTTATAACAAGGAGATGCTTGCAATCTGTAAGAACCCTGACTTGTTCTAACCCAAATTCTGCTCCAGATTTGTTAAACAAATTGCACATTGCCTTGGAGGTATTTTGACAAACAGTTTGCAAGTATGCAGTTTATAGTTTCAGTTGTTTTGGCAATATTCCAATGACTACAAACTCAGGGTTGACATATTTACATGCACAATAAAATAACAGAGAAAGCAACTAATGACAGCGATTTCCAATAACCATTCACTGTTTATATTCACGGAAATCAGTAGTAGATAGAGAGAAAGGATTATTAATGAATTTTTTGACCTTAGCAAAGTATGAACAACATAAGTGCAGTTGAACAGCTTGAAGAATTCAATGCCGTAGCACAATCTATATTGTAGAATCACTTGAACAATATGCAACTACAACAGCATACATTAGGAACTCGTGATATCAGTATAACCATGTGCAGCTTCTTCCAAACTGGTTGCATACGGGGTATGACTTCAATGAAAGCAATGCTCAGCAATATGTATCAATAACTAGCAGAGAACTGTAGATTCGATGCATCTCTAGGCATATACTGAGAAGGCATGCGTTGGAAAACAATAGCAAAATGTCACACGATGCTTTCAGTATCTCATCGGTCTTCAACCTACCTCATACCTCTCTCGTTCCATAGGAAATACCAGGTGCGTGAATATCAAAGTTGATCTTAGCTTGTAGATATATCCGTGCTAGAGCAATAATATATTCATGGGAACTTTAATATACCAGCAAATATTAAGATGTTCGAATTATTAAACCCCACAGCAATGAGTATTGAAGCTGGAATATATAAATGAAAGCCCGTAATTCACCTTTGTCTTCACCCATCAGATTTTCTTCAAATTATTTATTGCCAATATCATTCACGGCAACTCAATATATTTACGCTGCAATAGTTTTTAACTCCGGCAAAGTCCAGACTCTCGGCAAAGGAATGAACCAATGGAAAACGCTGCTCTTTAAATATTATGCCCAGAACTATATACCTCCAAAGTATCGATAGGTATATCCATTAACTTGCATGATAAACTTCCACAATGGATTAATAAAAATAAACTTCATAGTATATTGCCGCTGGAAATATTAAGTGTCAATGATGTTTTTCAAAAGCTCGGGACCCACAAACTTTTATTCAAAATTAAAATAAGCTTATATGCATCGACACCCAAACAATTAATCAAAGCCACATTATTAATAATACTCAGAATGAAATATTAAAATTGATTCAACCGTGAAACCCTTTTAACACTGCGTATTTATCTTTTGATTACCAGGCAACATTTATCAACGGAATTGAATATTCCAAGATCTGCAAATAATTTTATCTTCTGAAATAGATTTCAAATCTTACATATTTAGCACAAGTCTGAACTTTGTCGCAAATCCACCTCTTTGAAGAACCAAGTTTTCGTCCAGACCTTCTGTCAATTCCTGAAGGTTGTCGACTCCAGAATTTGCTTCATACAAAGCTTCCAGCAAATTAACAAATTCGAATAATATCACAGGTTGAATGCACTGCAAACCCCTCCATTTATAACAATTGGGAGAAGCTTCTAGATTTTCCCTCATAAAGTTGCTTCTCGAACAAGCTGGAGAATTCTATAAAATAAAGTGACTTTATAATATAACTTCATTTTAGTCACTTATTAATTAAAATAAAGTCATCCTTTTAATTTTTAAATTTTTGGACAACTTTAGAATAATCAATTTAATTTATATATTTTATCAAAATTTGGGGACATTACACAATCATGCATGGCTTGGTTAAGTTTAGATAGTATTTGGTTGAAGGGAAGTTTGTAATGAGAAACAATCATAACAGCTCGAAGTATTTCCTTGAGAAAAAGTACTTGAATGAATGTCAGCAAAAGTGGGTAAGAAAAAAATAGGGTTATGACTCTAATATTGAAAATGTAAAAGGAAAGAGAAATGTAGTAGCTGATGCTTTTCTAGGACACCCACTTTATACAATATATCTAGGATATCAGAAGAAGATTGGAAGGCTCACCTCTTGCTTCAGTATTCCAAAAATACTTTTTTGTGCGATCATGGATGGGAAGGTTCAAGATGACAAATACAGGATGTTTGATGACATTATTTAATAAATCAATAGGATTTATTTGGTACTTGAATCAAAAATGAGAAAAAAAGATCTTGACGGTTGTTCATGATACGCCTTTAGTAGGTCCTCCGGGCTACCATTTCAAAACTTATAGGCAATGTGAGAGATTTGCTTGAAAAGGATTGAAAGATGATGATCTTAGACACATTCGAGAGTGTGTAGTTTGCTAGTTGAACAAGTCTGAGCAAACTTTTATACCAGGTTTATTGCAGCCTTTTCTATTACTTAACAAAGGTGGGAAAGCATATCACTGGATTTCATCTTAAGTCCGCCTAATGTATAGAGAAAAGATTGTATTTATGTTTAGGTGGACAAGTTGACCAAGTACGCTCACTTTTATGCTGTCTTCTTAGTACAAGGTTCCACAAGTTGCATATTTCTTTTTTCAAATGGGTGTTTAGGCTCCAGGGGCTTCCTAAAAACACTGTCAATTATCACAACAGAAAATTCCTCGTTGTGTTTTAGTAGGATCTGTTCTGATTGTCAAGTACTTGATCGACGCTAGCACCACTATCACCCATAAACAGCTGGGTAGACAGAAAGAGTTAATGAGTGGGATATCTTAGGGACTATGTTGCAAGATACCAGAAGGCTTGAGTCAAATGATTGTATTTGGGAGAGCATTGCTACAACACTACTTATCACATGTCTATCGGTATGACTCCATTCAAAGCTTTATATGGGTATGATGCCACATCCTTAGTTGACTTGGTTATTGCTGATAGTAGAGCTCCCAAGGCTAGATATTGAATTTAGGAAATTCAATATATTATGCAAAATCTATAGGAAAATATCCAACAGGCACAAAATCAGCAAAATATGAATGCTGATAGACAGAAAAGAGAGATCATTTGAAGCAGGTGACTTGGTTTCCTTGTGGTTGCAGCTTATCAGCAGTCCTCACTTAAGAAGAGTGGTGCAAGGAACTTAAAACCACAATTTTATGGGCTTTACAAGATCATAAAGAGGATTGGCAAAGTTGCTTATGTAAAGTTACCACCATTGGACGGTGAAGGATGAGGGAGGAAAATTAATTCTAATTCCAGATGCTATCATTGATATATAGGAGAAGAAACTCAGAAACAGAAGCACTCTAGAGTACCTAGTCCTTTGGAAAAACTTGCCTTCTAAAGATGCCACTTGGGAAGGGGAGTAAATTTTTAAACATCCAAGTTTACAATTGCTTGAGCACAAGACATTTCAAGGAGGAAGGATTGTAATGTCCCTTCTTCAGCTTAAAGCAATTTTGGGGAGGGAGAACTATAATGTAACCTAGGTGTTCGAAGAGGACACTCTAGCCTTTTCATTTTCGTAGGCTAATTGAGGGTTTGAAGAAAGAATAATTTGATTAATTATTTTTAAGTTGTCTTACATTCTTATTTTACAAGCAACTTTGGGTTTAATTAGTTATTTCTTATATAAGGTGGCAATTCAAGTAAAGTGGCAATTCAAGTAAAGTGACCTTTCAAGAGCCAAAAGTCAATTAAAAATTAAAATGGGTCACTATATGAAATAATAAAGTAATGAGTTTCTCAAAAGCTTGAGGATTAAAAAAGAGTAGCAAAAGGAAATATGATATTGTTGGTCATTTCATTTTCTCATTTTGGACATCTTTGTTCAACTCAAACCGTAGGACGAATATCCTAAGTGTTATTGGCTTCAAAGAAAGGATTTTTCTTTCTAGACAATATTGATTGGATTAAATCAGGATTTATAGTTTTCCTAAAACAAAGAAGTGGAGGTTTTAGTACATTGTCATATCTTATGGTCTCATAAGATTTACAAGCAACAAATTTATAGAGGCTTGCAAGCAAATATAAATTTCTAAGAGGAGCTATTCATTGAGGGTTTGCAGGTAAAATAAATTTGTGAAAGATTTATCATGTATTGTGTTGATCAACTCATATTAAATCCCTACGATAGTTGGCCACCACTTGAATGGAGATGTTTAGTAGGGATTAATGTTTACAATGAGTATTATTTCCATGAATCCAAAGTGTGCTTTTGACAGCCACAACCTTAGAGTAAACAGGCACGTAAGCTCAAGGGGACGTTTGGAAGCATATAGGATGTGGGATTTAAAAAAAGGGGAATCGTGCCAGTCTGTGGAGTCTTTGAAGACCACTATCCATTGCCATCCCTGCTGGTATCATTTTGGGAGACCGTCGCATGTAGGAGGAGATTTAAGAAGGGAAATCAGTTGGAGGATTACAGTAGTAGGGTTTAGACAGCAATATATAACAAGGAATAGAGTCGAAGGTCTGAATATTGAAGGACATCATCCTTATTCCCATTACTATGCATTTCTACAGCAGTCCTGGCTGTCATTATGCCAACCACACAGGTCAAGTTAAAGTCACAAAATCTGCATAAGGTCGGGAAATTATTTGTTTTCATTTTTATAGTTGTAAGCTCAAACACTCCGTCAATCAGTGATTAATAATCCCAAAGTCTTGAATAAAAGGGTATGTTGTAGTTCCAGATGTTAACCAATGTATCTGTTCTAATTTCTATAATGAAATTAAAACTTGCATAGTATTTACACTGCAGTATGTTGAGTAAAAATTTCTGGTGAAACATTTGAGATGGTACAAAACTAATAAGCAAGGAAAATTAAGACAAACCTGATCTTTAACAGGCGTATCATTACGAACCCAACGACGACAAAGTGTGTACAGAGAATCTGAACCTGTATTAGATAATCTCACCTACAACAAAGAATGGAAACAGTAAATTAGTAATTAAAGCAATAATGCCAGAAATGCTCATACAAAACAAGTTTCCATATGTCCACAGCCAAATTTGAGAAAACAACTATACCATTAAAAACATACGAGGAGCACGAGCTCATTTACAGTCAAAAGATACATTTAACCAAAAACAATTAAAGCAAATCTCTTTTGTGGGGGAATGTGCAAGGTACAGGAGTGGAGCTAGTGCAGACCCCAGTTCTGGTTTGTGCAGGGTATAGAAGGTATTAGTATCATAGACAATTGTATCTGTATATACATGAATGGCAAATTCTTTGAAATAGAGACCAAATTTTTTGAGGCAAGTTATTCCATTTAAATTTTGAATTTATTTGGTAACGCACAGTCAACTCTACTTAATGAGAAGGCTACATTTTTAAGCAAAACTTATGCCATAGACCAAGTCCAGACCTGAATACAGCTTTCTTCTCCTTGATGGTGAACACAAACATCAAAACCATTATTTTCTTCATTGAAAACAAAGATTGTAGATTATTCACCGAAAACATATGTATACACATTGGTTTGTGATAACAAAAATCCTCAATTGTACAGGCTTCATGGATTATCCTCTACAGAAGTCTGCTTCACTACAGTCCAAGGCTTCTTAACCTACAACACATACAACTATGGACGATAGTAGTGCTACACTTGAAAAACCCATGATTAACAATGAGTAATCACAAACTGTCACATTTGTCATGCTGTTACCTGAGTTCTGCTCAAGTTTTTTCTAAAAGTGGTTTGGATTTTTTATACATATCTTTTTTGGCTCGTTTTTACACCTAAGACAAAAAAAATAGAGGATAGGAAGACTGAATGTTGGGGTTAGGGTTAGGGTTGGCAGATTTTAAATTTTATTTGGAATATGAATCGGAATCTTTTTCTTTTAGAAGTTAAATTTCAAACCATGATGAGGGTTTAGGTGAAAAACAAAGGGGCACCCCTACAATAGCTGGCCATGCTTCATGATAGAATGATACGCTATTTAGAGGTAAAGTTTGTGCTTTCTAAACCCTCTTAGATTAAAGTAAAATAGCTTTTTCTAAAGTTTTTATAACAAGTATTTATCATAGTTACACCGCCCTGGGGGACGGGGGGACGTCGAGACGGGGGGACGTCGAGACGGGGGGACAAGTTTCCGGGCAGGGGGGACAAAGGAGCCTCAATTTGGGGACGGCAGGGGGACGGCGGCGGGGGACCGGGGGGGAGGGAGGGGTGTATATA
>MU225051.1:352326-362340 GCA_018584345.1 Thuja plicata
TATCAGGAAGCTTCAGCTTTCGAATTCAGCCTTCAGGACGGAAACCCTTTTGGCTCAGAGGAGGATTGGACGTAGCCCCAGTTCGTCTCCGGTGCGGATTCACTGCAGAGTTCGCCATTGCATTCACGGGTTCTTTATCATTCAGTCTTACTATTATTTCTGTATTGCAGATTGGTATGTTTGTAATGCATGATTATTGTATTGTTGTTGTATAATACGATACCATCTCTCCGAGAAATTGTTGGAATATATTTGCGGGTTGTTCAAATATATTGCTGGTTATCTTTGTTGAATGAATATTACATTGCATGCAAGTATATGTTTTAAATTTCTGAGTTATATTTGAGAGATTTTTGGAAAATGGCCAGTTAGGGTCATTACAGAATAGCAGTAGGATGAATGTTGTAGCATGCTGTATCCAAGCTCTCTGTAACAATTGTGGCCCAGACAAAGAGAAAAAGATGGTCTATTTCCATTTCCAGCTAGTTTTCCCAATATTAGGATTTCTAGAATAGAATTCTTGTGTCAAGTTTGTCGTGGTTTATCAAATCTTGCTATTTTCAAGTATGTTTCATTTGTATTTCAGAAACTACAGTATTCATTTCCTTTATAGTGCAGCTTGAAGACACCAATTTTACACAAATTGAATTCTAATTCTGTCATTTAAAGCATAAATTACAGAGGACATATTCTAATATTCTCTGATTTCAACCCAGTACTTAAATTTTAGAGATTACAGATCCATTACACAACCTGCAAATCTATGCTTATAATTCCTTCTGATGTTGAAAACTTCTTAAAGTAAATCATGTATGTACATACTTCGCACAAGCAAGTAGTAGAATTAAATGTGTACATGATTGAACGCACGTATAATTGTGTCTAAAGACATTTTTGAAGTTATTTGGCACTCAAATTTTATCATTTCTACACTTGTCAAATGCAAATGTAATTTTGTCCTAGTGAAAACGGTTCAACAATTGTAGCCTATCAACTTCTATTAAATGTGTTGGATACTGGAATATATGTGTTGTGAACAAGGTGGTAAACTTGTTCATAATTCCAGTTGATATAAATGGGACACTATGGGCTATTGCTCCTGAATATATGCACACACACACTGGTATACGTATATGTATATGTATGTGTAGATAGATATGTATACATATACGCATATATGTATATATATAGAAGTTGATACATATGTGTATGCAAACTGGAATTATATATATAAAATGTGTGCTGCACTCCTCTATGGGAGATGATAAATATATGTATGTATGGGCTGTGAACCAGTTAATATATGAATTATAATTCCTCTGTACAGCACATTTGATAGGAGTTGATATATATGTTCCAGTACATTTAGTAGGAGTTTGTAGAGTACAGCATGTTTGATAGAAGTTTTCCATAAAGCACATTTAATAGGTTTAATGATAACAAATTTCCACAATCCATAGCAATTATAATTAGAAAAAATTTCGGGGTAGATTGCGTAGAATTTTTTTCCATCAACGTTTCGGATCACACTCCGTGATCCATCATCAGGATGAAAATGTGAGCAAAAGGAGATCAGAAAATGTGAGTTGCACACTAAACAACAACTTAGAAAGGAGAGAGAGTTGAAAGACACAAAAACCAAGGAGATCAAGATCTCCTTGGTTTTTGTGTCTTTCAACTCTCTCTCCTTTCTAAGTTGTTGTTTAGTGTGCAACTCACATTTTCTGATCTCCTTGGTTTTTGTGTCTTTCAACTCTCTCCTTTTTAAGTTGTTATTTAGTGTGCAACTCACATTTTCTGATCTCCTTTTGCTCTCATTATCATCCTGATGATGGATCACGGAATGTGATCCGAAACGTTCATGGAAAAAAATTCTACGCAATCTACCCAAAAATAAAATTCTAATTATAACATTTAATAGAAGTTAACATAAATGTGCATGTTGCTGGGGCTGGGGCTGGCGGTGGGGGTACGGGAGAGAGTGAGGTGCGGTTGTGAACAAGGTGACGATAAATATATAATCTCTGTCCATTTAATCATCTAAAATGATATTCAATTCATGCATATCTTAGTAATTTCATTGGTTTGATATAAATCAGAATTTGCTAACAATATTGACCTCAAGTACAAGAACAGAAAGGTGACTTTACTGGACACTCACTTTCCTGTCATTAATGGTTACTATAGAAGCATTGTCAGCACCTTTATCCCTGCAAAAAGCAATACATGTAAATGATTCTAATCCACCCTATTAAATGCTAAAAATCCAGATAGCCAAAAATATCAACAGTTAATCAGGTACCTAGCGTCATTAACACCATGACCAGCACTCATTACAGTATAAGGATTCGCCACAGGCATTACCTGCATCAAAGAAGTTAGCTGTCACGTATTGCTTCATGCATATGCATTAAAAATTTAAAACAAAAAGCTTGCAGGAAAAAAATATGAGCTAACAATACTATACTGAAATAGGCAACACTTATCCCAATAAACAGTTGCATAAACTAGTCTTCAAGCAATATTAAACAGTATGTTGGCTATGATATGTACCTCATAACCCAGAAAGCTGCAAACTTAACCTCAATGAAATCAGAACACACAAGCATCTAATGAGACACATAAAATTTTCCAGCAATCTTGAAAGAACATGTTGAGACAAAAGAGTCTGCTTTTACAGTATAAGCCTCTTCCCTTCAGTTGCATTACAAAAAACAATATAGCATGATATCTAGCTCAACTTTCCAATGATCATTCTTAGAGAAAAAAGGTGAATATACAATGGAATAGAGTTTCATTTATAGTAACTTGGCAAAATGCCTAGCCTGAACAAATTTGATAAACAAAGGTCAAAAGTTGGCGGGTGAGGGGTTGCCTCTTGGGGACTGATGACGTGGGCGATTGGCCTTCCCTCGTCATCTCCGCTTTATCTTCCTCATGCACACCCTACACTATTGTTGATCCCTCAATTCCCACCCACTAAAATTGAATAGTATCCTCGATACCACAATCCTTCATCCCCCCAGGGACAAGGCGACCCCAATGGGAACTCAGGCTGGCAGCATACCATTCTCTCCTAAATCTTACCCGCAACTATCATTGGAGATGTTGATGGAAGTAGAGTTATTCTATACTTGGCCTTAAAATAGTAGGGCCCACCCTACTTGAACAGTGGTTTGGTCCTTTAGCGGGTGGGAAAATAATTCCGGGAGGGCTCAATCTGCCATACTATCAAGTCCCCTACACTTGGATCGCCCTAGCAAGCACAAGGTTCTTTCTTCCCACCTCCTTCCTCTCCTTTCACCCAGATCATTTATTTATTGGTAAGAGGTCAATGAGAGGTGGATGTGTGGCAGATAATTTAGTTGGGTGGCATTTGTAACTAAATTATCCGTTGTTTTGCCAACCATAGAATTGTAGGTGTTGTTGTTCCCTCATGCCAAATCCTCCCACCGACCCCCGCTATTTTACCTTGTTTTGTAAATGAAATGAATGAATAATTCTTCTTGGCAGTTCACCTGTTTCTATACGTAATACACCTACTATAAAACTGGCCCCCCTACAATTCTATGGGGTCATGAAATGGCTACTTATATTAACAAAATAAATAATTAATACAAAAAAATTATAAAAACATAATTATAAATAAATAATATTACTAATAAATGAAAAAATATATAATTTAAAATAAATAATATTGAGAAAAGAACTTCAAGGGTATTTATAGAGACAATTTGTGGCGTGGGTGGGCAATTATGTTATATCTACCCAATGGATAGCCTACTAACAACATTTACATCCATCCCATAGTTGGAACACCCCTAAAGAGCAACAACGCATGATTAACAGAATGGTTATTGAAATATTTGCAAACAATGGTCATTGGATCATTGCAATCGTTCCGCGTGCCCCATCAAATGGCTTGATTGTTTCCGCATGCCCCATCAAATGGCTTGATTGTTTCCTTAGCTACACCGAAATAAGAAAGTATTGAGTGGGTAATACCTTGTTCCAATGCTATCAATTGGCAAGTATATTATTGGTTATCATGGTCGTTCAACTGGCACACACAAAAGTAGTCATCCAATGGTCACATTGCAATAGACCTCGAAGGCAAGCCAACATAAGGGTAGGGCAGTTTGATTTGGATCTCTTTGTTCCTCAATGAGAAGCAACATTACAACTTTGAAATATGTAAGGCTACCTAGCTCACTCCCTATAACACATCTGTGGTACTTATAGTATGTGGTAATTGTTAACCTATTTCGGTCCTTTGTGGAAATAGGCATCAAAAGTTTTATCCCTTATGTTTTATCTTTGGGAAACTATTTTAGTAAATTATAGGGTTTTCAAAAACCTTGTCTTTTTGAACATCTTGACTCGGTCATTTCCACACGCACGTAGAGGGAAGCTTTTCCCAAAAGTAAAATTTTTTAATCTAAAAAGAGTGTAAAAAAGAACAAGTTGAGCCTCTCTAGGATTTTACCAATGCTTGTACTCTTTACACAATAAGTTCAAGCTCTTCATGGAGGCCAGGACTGCGTGCAAGCCTTAACGAGGCCCTACTAGCAAGGAGCATGTTGCTTGTGTTGGTATATTTGTTAAACGTTCACATTATTTGTTATAGGTTTGTTAGTATTATGTGAGTTGTTATAATATGTTGGTTGCCCCCCTATATATGTTTGTTGAGTTATTAACGACAACTCATATATTTAGAGGATTTGTTTCCTCTAAACTAGGATTTGAAAATCCGATAAATGTGTAAGTTATTTGTTTGAATGATATATTTTTATGTGCTCAAAATTAATATGGTATAAGAGCCTACTGTAGGAAATAAGGCAGCAAGCAACTAAGAGGGGGGGTGAATCAGTTGCACCCAAAAACTTAAATAGTTTAGAACCCTTACACACTTAAACCTTGAAACCCTTATGCATGCAACCCTTATATCTGATTTATAATGATATGAGCAAGTAAACACAAATCAGAAAACATCCACAACACGTAACACTAGAATTTTTATCATGGAAACCCAAATTAGGGCGAAAACCACGGTGAGGCTCGAACCCAGAATAAGACTAGTACCTTGTTAGAAGTATAAGCTTATTACATATGAGGAATGCACATGCCTTCAGGCACACTGCCTAGAGCTCACTGCTCAATTAGCCTTGGGCTCCAACCCTAAAGAAGACTCAATGTCTTACGAACACAAATCGGACTACAATTTGATGAATTTTTGAACTGTATAGTAGCATCTAATTATGTCTTGGTCAATTCCATTGAAGTATAATCAGATCCTTGTTGCAATCCTCTCTGACTCCTTCAAATGAGAAATTCAACCTTCACTAGATCTGCACAACTGCTCCACAAGCAATCCCTGGTGTCCGCGATCAATCCTTCTCTTGCACAACCACACACTTTGCCCTAATTCATCAATCCTTATATCAAGAACAAGTTGGCAAAGACCTAACCTTCAATTTCCATCTCACCGCGCCAAAATCAACGACCCTGACCAAAGAGACTTTGATTCTATCATAATCACCTCGAGATCATAACTCTACCCTAAAACGTTTTACCAATCGCCCATAAAACGTTTTATTGATCAAGTCAGCCAAGAACATAAGAAAACTTATCAACAACTTGAAATTCCCTCCAAATCTCATCACCTTGATCAATGTAGATCGCCAACTCATTAGGCACATAATCCAAGAACATCCTTACGCATCATGAAGCTCAAACAAACAATCAAATCCATCCCAGCTAAGGAATTTGCCAACATTCTATGCTCACCCCCAAAGAAAACTGCCACCTTCCTCTGTAACACTTGAAAATGCCTTGCAAACCTTCAGAATCACGAACCCTTTGAACTGAAGACACATCACAATGTCCTTAATACATTCCCAGTTGCGCAACCAAAGATCTCACCCTGTGTATGTGCGCGAAGCCAATCTCTACAACTCTGATACATTGCCAGACAGTAAAGTGGCCAGTCACCATTTATGATCTCATAACCTGCTCAAATCATCATGTCAACACCTGAAACTTGACATGAACATAGTAGACAACCTCTACAACATCCCCTAAGGTGCGCGACACCTCATCTTAAGTATCCTTCCTTTGCCATACCTTTGAACATATTGTTCCTCTGGAAAAACTGCATAACAAACATGTTGACATCAATGACAACACATCCAAACTTGCCAACAGCCGCTCCTATGCCTACTCCCTTTGCACAAAATTTTCCTGCATTTTTCTTGGCCCATGAGCAAGCTCTAGTTGTATGACGATTTTGAATTGGTGATGAGTGACCTTTCTCCATCAGATGAAGTTGTATCAAGTGAGGATTGAGGAGTTGATCAAGATTGAATTGTTGGTGCGGAGAACAAGGTGCCATATCCCCCCTATTTGAAACCCTAATTTCATCATCCCCTTTTTTGGTAATAAGATTTAATAATACAATATAATAAAGATATCTACATAATTATAACTATAATTAAGTTGATAAAATTAATATAAATAAGTTTTGATATATATAATTATATATATTTAATTTAATAAACAATTATAATATGAATATAATATATTATCGGATATGTTGTCATATATTATATATATTTAGTATTATCATATATTATAATAATACAAATATTTGATATATTATTACATATTATAATATAAATACAAAATTATATTATAATATAAAATATAAATTGCAAAGATAAAAGTTGAGATTCACATAAACCTGACTCAATCAAAGGTCAAAATCTAAAAGGGAAAGTTGTTTCCTCCATTACCCTTCACAGGTATAAGTGAGGGAAGGGAGCAATCAAGGAAGGCATCGGAGGAAAAACGGGTGATCAAATCATCATCTGGGGATCTAAACAATCAGAATCTTCATTATACGGATTATGTTTACGTTCAATGGGCCGTGAAATCATCAAAAACAATAAGAAGCATCCAGACCACTACATGGGTGAAACTATAAATACATACATACATCTGTAGTGGTCATGTTAATAGCAATGTGGGTTGCGACTTAGTAAAACTAATAATCATCGAATAGTAATCACTTATATCATCCAGTCAACAGTTTGAACACTCAGCTAGCAAATGGAAAACGGCAATTAAAACTTACAACAGCCAATCAGACTTTAATATCCAATCCTAGTCAACAATCAAGGAACATCAAACACACAATCAGCAACTTAAACAATCAATAAGCAGTTTCTTTAGGATACAATCACAGCTGAGTCGAAGGTAAAGAAATTCAGAAATAAGGAAGCGGCAGATATAAGAATTGTAAGGGAAGATGTGAATTGATAATCAATTCCATTACCGAATTCATAAGGTGGTCATTGCACATTCAAATGAGAACAGCGTTAAAAATTAGAATATTGAAATGTCTCTCTAATGGTCATCTTAGTTAGTCTTTAATTTATTAGGTAGTTTCTATTTTCGTCTTTAGATCGTGATTGTTTCTTTTAGGAACACCGTCTTTGTAAATATATATAAGGAGTTTTCATCTCCTCTGTTTAATACAACATCAATTTACCATAACATGGTATCAGAGCAGGCCGATAGGATTTCATAAAATTTGGCGAATTTTTCTCTATTCTGATCTGAAATTTTTTCCAGAAATTTGTTTTTTGATTTTTTAAAATAAAAATCGTTGGAGGTATTTTATGAAATTTGTGGTACGTCTTCGATGATTTTTGCTGAAAATCGCGAGCCTGGTCAAGGGTTTTGATCATGCGATTTCTTGGTTTGAGCAAAAGTCTCTAATTTTCGAGGGTTGCATGTTTGTTGCATGTACTTGCATGTTGCTTGCATGTGATTTTTGTGAGTTGCATGTTCTTGCATGTGTTGTTTTACCACGCGAAGTCTTGTGTTTTGCCACATGAAGGTTTCTCTGATGGGTTTTAATAAAAAAATTCTCAACAATTATCTGTTGGGTTTTAATAATTTTTTCCTCAAAAATTATCTATTAGGTTTTAATAAATTTTTCCTCAAAAAATATATGTTAGGTTTCAATAATGTTTTCCTCAAAAATTATATGTTGGGTTTTAATAATTTTTTCCTCAAAATTTATATGTTGGGTTTTACCCTTTTTTCCTCAAAAACGAAGCTTTGTATTCTCTGATCCATGTCTCAGATTTTGTTGTCTGATTTTGATCAATTTCTCACCTCAAAAATCGTGTCTAGTTTTTCCGATTTTTCTCCTAAAAATGATAGCTTTTTGCAATCTATTTTGAGTCGTAGAGCTCATCTACAAAAGTTCTTGGTGAATCATCTCGCAGTCTGTTTTGGGGCATAGTACTCATCTGCAAAGTTTGAAGGGTTTGTTGATTTTTCCTCAAAATCGTGACAACTGTTCTCAGTGTGTATCTCTGTTTCCAGGGAAGGGCAGCTCAGTTATCCACCATCAGGTTGATGTTTTTGTGATGATTTATGGTCAGTGGTTTTGCAGATTCTGGGAGGGTTAGTGGAAGAGTCAGTGGCAGGCTCTACTCTCTTGTTGCAGACCATTTTGAAGAAGGGGACAGCGTTCTCTGTTTTTTTTGGCTACTTTTAGTCATTGACATTTTGCAGATCCAGGGAGGGTCTCAGCAGCAATGGAATGTTCTCAAGTATTTGTGACTACAAGACATGTAGTCTTCTGCAGGGTAGTTAGACGATATTGATATTATGGCCTTTACGGCAAATATCTTATACCTTGATAATAATAATAATATATAGAATATATATTTATTATTATAATTCGATATATAAATAATAATATTAAATATAAGGGAATATTTATTGTTTATTACTAAGATCGATTGTATATGCTTAAATGGTTTAATTTAAATAATAAATTAAAGGGGGGCCCAAGTCGTCCTCTTGGGTAAATATATTTATTATTTAAATTATCCAAGTCGGCCTCTTGAGGAGGCACTCCATTTGCATATATAAGTAACTCGATTCTTGAAGAAGATATATCAAAAAAACATAACATATTGTCTCCTATCCAAGAATTGATCATTAATGTGCAATTGGAACAGCATTTTAGATCTGCTATAAGCTTAGCAAAATCGATCATCCAAGGGGCAAAATTCTAGGGTAAATCTCTACCTCTTGCTGGAGCGAAATATGTGATTGGAATGAGCGAATTTATTCTCTCATAAAGGAGCGAGTATTGTTGGGAAATCATCAGATTCCATATGCGAATTATAGCAGCCATATAAACCCTCATTTCAAGCGAACTATTATAGCAATATAAGGCGATCAAGGAGTAGCAAATTTATGTACTGAATTTGCGCAAATATCAGATTGTATACAACTCAAAGTTAGAGCGATTTACATCTGCAATTCAAGTGCGATCCTTATGTATTGGATCAGCGATATGCTAATTAGTATTGATCAGCAATATGCTAATTAGCATAATTATAGTGCATCAGCAATGTGCGAATTTTAGGGCAGAACTTAGCAAATTTGGATCAGACCTAATTAGGTGAAAAAATTAAAGAGAATTTGTTAGCATATCGAGGATAGATCTGACTGATCCAGGGGAAACTCAAAGGTAGATCCAAAGGTTCAGATTTGAAGTCTCTAAAGTCTGATTTCAGGACACAATTCAGGTACTATCTCTCCTTGTGGTTTCTTATTTTATATCTTGTGCTTAGTGTTTGAAAGATCTCTATAGTTTGAACATTCCTTGTTAAATCTGGAAAATATTAACATGGTATCAGAGCCTAGGTAGAGGAAAAGATCAATTTTCAGATCTAGGAATACAAACTAACACTTTCAAAGCTAAGAATGGCAACCGGGGTTTGGCCCGAAGCGTGTGCAAATTCAATTGGTTGTCTTCTATTTATTGGTTGTCTTCTATTTATTGGTTGTTCCAATTACCAATTGACCTCCTAGTGCATATTATCTTCACTTAAGGCATATTTTCAAATTGCCCTTCCATTATTGGTTAGATTCAAGCTACCAAGAAACATACCTTGAGAGGGAGTTTTGATCTTGTTAGAGGGAGAA
>MU225051.1:373072-419326 GCA_018584345.1 Thuja plicata
ATATATATTATTCAAAGGGTTAGCAACTTGGAGGATCATGACTCTTCATGATGTCCATTAATTACTAACTAATATGATTAGTTTACTTAACATCTCTTAACTGATCATCTCTAGACAAGATCGATCTACATAGGAGGAGTTTCTAGAACAATAACCATAATTAACTATTAAGAGTGATCTGTATTAACATTACAGTCCAGATTATAATCTAACTATAATGCTAATGCAGAGCATTACATAACTGATATAATTATATTTAATTGTAATTCTATCAGACATTAAATATGATTGAAACTATATTTCAACACTCTCAAGTTGTAGTTCAAAAACCCTTGGCTCCATTAAAAAATCAGCCTGATGTTTATATGTAACTCCAAATTGCACCAAGATGTCCAATCTTTGTGACCTCAAAATCTTGGTCATTGTAATTTTGTATGATTATTTTGATATTATACATATCTATCCTAAAATGTGTTTTGTGTCTATCTTCTACTTCTACTTTATATGAGCCAGTACTTTGACTAAATTTGAAGGTTTGGTTTATTAGCAAAGCTTTTAAACGTGACTTGGTTTTGTACCTTGAATCTTTGAAAATGCATAATTCATGCTCATTTGACTAATAAATGGTTTTTCTTTTATCGATTGATTAGAATTTTATTTGGATGATATATTATTTAGAGCTTCCTACTTGAAAATTTTGCAGTGATAAAATATTTTTCTTGATTCTATCCTATTGGGATGCAAACATGTTTATTGTAGTTGTTTTGAGGTCTTACTAAGTTTTCAAAGTTTTCAGAGTTTGTTATGATAGTGCAATCCCTATGATTAAACATTCCTTTAATATTAATAATAATTTGGGATGTAATGTTGTTAGTAACATTTTACCATCCACTCACATCATGCAACAAGACTAGAGTTTACTTACATATCATTCAGTGAACTGTTTTATTATTAACTTAACAATAACTTTATCAACAGCTTGACAAAGAATCATTTAGTAGCAAAGCTTACATGCTACATTACATTCTGCTATTTTAGACAAACTTCTTATTTGAACAATTCATGGGCTAAACTCTCTATTCTAGACAATTCATTGACTAAACTCTCTATTTTATTTAATCTCTATATCTCTATGCTGTGGAAACGCATTTAAGTTCAAAAACAAGTAGTTTGTCTCTTTTTCAACATTTTTATGTTTTTTCAAATCCAGTTTTTTTTGTATTTTTGCCTGTTTAAATCCAGATTTTTCAAGTAGTATTATACTTTTAGTTTGCCGATTTTTCCCCACAAAGATTTTTGCTTCTACTTCATTCAACCTACCAACAACTGCTGCATCAATTAGATTATTAATTATTTACTTGTTTTCCTAAGTTACCAATATTGGTTCTGATACAAGTTCGGGTTTGGGTATGCGGGTTCAGCAAAAAAAATTGCTTGGGTTCCCGTTCCACGCATGCACACACACACACACACACACACAGATACATATACATATACATGCATGCATACATATACATACATACATATACATGCATGCATACATGTACATACATATATACACATATTGATATATTATAAAATTATAAATTTATATAGACATCATAGATTCAAGCATGTTCAACTCATTCATCATTGGTTCAAAACTTCAAACATATAATAATAATAAGTTAGAAGCATGATACTCATAAGATTTAAAAAATTAAATCTTAAATAAATGATTCCTAAGCTTTTGATGCTTGTCTCAGTCCCTTGTAGCGTTCATCTTTGAAGAAAAATGCTATAGTTGTAGAACAAAGCAAAAATGGTGCAATATGTTTGAGAGAAGAATTAAATAACATAAAATGAGAAAAGGCAAGCTTTAGAGGTCGAAATTAGAGTTTTGTTGACTTTTTATGTTTAAAAAATATTTTTTATGGCATGGGGTCCATTTTTTAGCACCCACAGCCGTGGGTCCCTGTGGGCTCTCCTTGGGTTCCGCCTGGGCTCCTTGGAAGGACCCGAGTGGAACCCAAGGAGAACTGGCTCAAAATAGGAACCAAAACCATACCAAGCCCAGATTCCAGGCCTTTCCAAGGAACCTGATAACTTAGTTATTTTCCTATTTTAAGTAATTGTGAAATTAGAAAAAGTAAGCTGACAATAAGAGTTAACCATGTACTCTGGCCAATGAGATCACTTTTAGATTAGCTTACAATTTTATAAGGTAGGGCTTCTTCCACTTAGAAATCATTAAGGTGAGGAGATGAGTGTCAAGAGACATTTCCTAAGATAATCTACATAAGAGGAGCTTATGAGAGACACTTACTGATGCCAATTTATTATGTTGTTTTCTATCTTGTGAATACACATTCTTAGCATTTTGTTTGTGTTTACAGTGATTTCTTGAATAAGATACCAGGATCCTTTTCTAAGTAGATTGTGAGTTCCTATAATTCTCATATGGCATATGAACCCATATGCCCTTTCTGACATGGTCTCAGGAACTTTTTTAACAGTATTGGCTTCAATAATCCTTTCTCATCATAATCTTAGGAACAAACAAAACCTTATAAAAGGCTAAAACTATGACTACTTAAATTATGTGGTTTCTTGTTGTTATCTCTACCTATAAATCAAGGTTCATTTCATATTCTTACTGATTCTTTTCAAGCTTGGAAGATTATTTCCAAGTATTTCCAAATGGTCATTATTATAGTTCGCAACTTTTAAATTTGTACTTGCAAACTTGCCCTCTTTTCCTTGCTTTTACTTCAATTTTCTTCTTCCTATAGCATTGTCTTAAGGATTTGTTCATTGCCTATTATCTATCACTTATTTGTTTTGTCCATTTCTTCTATCTTGTTGACATTTTCCAAATTTCTTAGTCGTCTCAGTGTGTTTGTGTTGTTAATATTTCCAACGTGGAGTTGGCTTTTAGCATTACATGATTGTCATACTTTTCTCTCTTTAGTGCCTACAACATTTACCTAGGCCATCCCCCCAAGAAACTTACAAAACCAATTGTCAGTTCAGATGCAGAGTTGGTTCATGCCATGACTACAGTGGCTTGTAAAGGCAAAACAAGGATCTTATTCCTTATTAGGGTGTGCCTATAGTTTCTTAAGTGAAGCAAAGAGATAATGAAGTCTCCAAAAATAGGGAGGATATGGAGGCTCTGATTTCTTTGAGAGCTGCCCTATAGCAGCAACAAAGAAATTTTTTGCCCAAAACCACGGTCCCCCTTCCAATTGCAATGCCACTTCCAGTGAGGCTGGCTAATTGGTCCCAACCAAGGATGAATAATGGATCCATTTGACCAGCAATAGGAAGCTAGGAGCAATCCCAATCATGTCAATATTAGTAGTAAGTTCTTTTTTATATTACTGATCATATATGTATTTCCTATAAACCAGATCTCAATACTCAAACTTAGTTACCGACGTGCTTGCTGAATACCCGGATCCGGATGCGGAGGCGGAAGCGGAATCTGATGCGGGGGGGAAGCCTTGTGGATGTGCAGGAGTCTGATTTCGATGCTTTCCTTGGAATTTATGTTTTTTCTGCCTTTGTTGTTCGTGGCTCCTCGTGTCATAAATGCCCGTGTGAGTGAGAACAATCTCCTCTGCATGTTGGGCCTTCTCCACTTAACCGGGGGCTAAGGCGGTGCTCTCTTTCTCTTGAACAAATACAGGACGAGTGTGCTTAACCATGCTTATTGCAGCTCATGTGGATCCCTCCTTAGCCATGCGAATTCCATTTTTACAATTCCCTGTGTATTTCCGATTTCCATGTACTTGGTTTTTTTGTTCGTCTCTTAATTTAGAAGACTACAGAATGTGAGGTTGTACATATTTGCTAAGTGGTTTTAGGAAGTTCGGAGTGTTTTCACTTTTATTACTTTATCATATATTATATTATTCTATCATGTCATATTAAAATATTATATTATTCTACTTTAAAATATTCTGTATTATACGGAGCGAGGGAGTAGACTATCAATAATAAACATTAATATATATAATTTGATTAGTATTATTTTATATGTAGTTTGCATATAATATATTATATGTATTATAATATATTTTACTTTCTATATTATTATTATGGTTATTATTTATTGTTAAATTTATTGTATTAAAAATATTATTATATTATATTATAGCGACTTATATATTATATTATATTATAGCGACTTATATGTTATATTATTTTATATTATGTTAATAATATAGATAAATAATAATAAATTATTTTATAATTTATTATTATTTATTTATTCGTTAACATATTTATTTATCATTGAATCTTATGATTTTCTGATTTTAATAGGAATTGTGAACACAAACGTATATGATATGCCTTCTTTCAATTTAAATATTTGTGAACCATCATATGGCATTTAATATTTATCTTGATCAACGATGAAGTATCATACTATCAAATGATATAATTCTGTATATTTCTTGCATTTATGTATATATATAAATGCACCCAAAAGCATCCAAAAACCCCAAAAAAAATCACGCATCTGCGCACCTGATTTTCGTACCCGCATCCGCATCGGCACCCAAATCGACAACTTAGCTCATAAAGAACAAGTGAAGAAATATAATAATAGCATCCCTAGTTTCATATCAATCCTTGTCTTGCAGATCTCGAATACTTTCCTCCCCATACTTGTCCAGCATTCTAGAAACACAACTAAGGCGTTCCAAAGTTGTGATGAAGGTAGAAATCCAATGATTTATGGTTAAATTTTGAAGGACGAGGAAAAATATTTGATGAGGAAGATCTTGGGGCATTCTGTTATAAAACTTGATAGTTCGATGATAAAACAATGATAGTTTAATAATAAACAATGGAGATTCAATCTCCTTATATAGAGAAATTACAAAAAAAGGGTTTCTAAAATAGAAACTACCTAAACAACTAAAACTAAGATGACCATTATAGAAACATTATAATATTTAATACCCTCCCTTAATGGTCATCGTTCTAACTACCCTACAGAAGACAATCTGCATGTCTTTTGATCACGGATGCATAGAAGCCTACCCCATTCTCATCAGAACACTCTGCGACATAAGCTTGCTACTAAGACCCTGCCTGAATCTGTAGAACTTCCATAAATGACCCATAAACTACAAACCATCCAATGTTGGGAAACAAAGGTATCACTACTTGTAGCCAACGACACCAATATGAAACTGAAACCACAATTTTGAGGAAAAATCGGCAAACCCTTGTGCAAACCGTTGCCCTAGCAGCTCTAGGTGTGATCCAAAACAGCTACAAGAAACCACAATTCTTGTGGAAAAAATCGCAAAACCCTCCAATGATTTTTTTCAGAAAAAATAAAAAAAACCCTAAGACCAGCAACACTAGTCATGATTTTTTCATAAGAAAATCAGAAAACCCATAAAGGATTTGAGGATAAAAAAATTTAAAAAAACATGATTTTTTAGAAGAAAAAATGATCAAAACCAGACACGACTTTTGAGGATTAAAATTGATCAAAACCCAGCACAAAATCTGAGACACAAATCAAAATATAAAATTTTGTTTTTGAGGAAAAATAGTAAAACCCTATTATAAAATGACTTTTGAGGCAAAAAAATTGCAAAAAACACACAATATTTTTTTATGAACTAAAATTATAAAAACCTCCAAAAAAAATTAAGGAAAAAATTATGAAACCCACAATAGAATTTTTGAGGACAAAATTATTAATACCCAAAAAAAATTTAAGTGAAAACATTATTAAAGCCCCCCGCCCCCCCCCCACACTAATTTTTTAAGGACAAAATTAGAAAACCCAAAAACAAAACACCAATTTTTTTTGGAAAAACATAAAAAACCCTCCCATGATTTTTTGTAGAGAAATCAAAAAATCTAAAAGACCATGATTTTTAGGACAAAATCATGCAAAACCCTCACACTGCAAAAAACAAGTCACAGCTGCGGTAAACAAAAACAACCTATCATAGAAACCTTCACATGACAAAACACCAGACTTCGCATGGTAAAATACCCCAGAAAATGGCTAAACTTTATCATGCTGTAAAACAAGAAAACACTTCGCACAGAAAACAGCACATGCAAGCAACAAGCAACTCACAAAAAGTACATGCAACCCACATAACCCTGGGCCTCTCGTGAGGGAGTTAGACCCAAACCTACTCTAATGCCATGTTATAAAACTTGATAGTTCGATGATAAAGCAATGATAGTTTGATATTAAACAATGGAGATTCGATCTCCTTAAATAGAGAAATTACAAACAAAGAGTTTCTAAAACAAAAACGAACTAACAAAATAGAAACTACTAAAATGACCATTATAGAAACATTATAATATTTTTAATACATTCAACAATTAGCATCAACCCAAAAAATACTTGTAACTAATTTTGTTTGATTGTTTGTTTGGCTTCTTAGAAGTAGAAGAGGACATGATCTGTTTATAGGCTTAAATACAAACTCAAATTCAAATTTAAAATGCTTTCCCTTTCAAAATGTGCCAAATGCTTGTTTGTGGAGTAATCCACCTGCTATATGAGACAAAGATTAGCAATTGACGCACCCAATTTACAAGGAAAGAGGGATTTGTAGAGTCAAACTTGGCTGGCGTTATGACTTACATATGCTACCCCTATTTGCATGCCTTGACTCTCAATTGATGCACAATCTTGAGGAAGAATTGCAACTGGAGAGAATTTTGCATGTTGATTTTGTGTTTTGTATGATCAGTTTCCTGATAATTGGACTTTTGTTTGAATCTTCCATATGTTGCATGCAACATAGGATTCCTCTTGAAGGACGCTGCAGATAGGGCACAGTTAATTGATTGAGTTCAACTCCTAATTGGTCTCTTGGTATTGGAATTGGAACGATTTGCAGGTCACTTGATGAAGGAGATGCACTCTCACTTTCTCTCTTGATCTTCTATGGAACCATATTGAAGAGTTTTTATAAAATGACAAGTTTGGGATTGCAGCAAGGTAAGCTCTTTCATAATTTATTGCAGGTTGCAGGTGTAAAAGAGATTCATATACAGTTTGAAGAGCTCAAGGAGAATAATGGTGTAGAATTGTCATTGTCTAGCACACAGTGTGCCAATTTTGTGTTATGTTGTAGTCTTCATTTGTGTTTTCAATTTTGGTAAAGTTGTAAGGAGTTTGAATTTCGCTAATCTGTAATGTTCCCTTTTTGACATAGGATTTAATAATAAACAATAATAATAAAATAAAAATATAAAAGAATAAAAAGTAAAATTTAGATAAAAATATAAAATAATAAAAGTAAAATATAACATAATTAAAATTTAGATAAGTTTAATAAATGGTCAGAAGGCATTAAATGAAAAGTTGTGACTCCCTCAAACATGAAATATAAAAGGGAGAAGAGAACTTCATTTGAAAGGGGGGAGAGAGGAAGGAAGAGACGAAGGGAAGGTGTCAATCAAGAAAGAATTAATGGAAGAGGAAAAAGGAATGAGAAGAAAATAAGTAAGTGACTCCTTCAAAAGCAAAGTTATGAAGGTTTGTGACTCTTCCTAAGGGTGATAATAGGGTGGTAATTATGAAAAGTTGTGACTCTTTCAAAGGGCAGAAATGATGAAGGGGTGTGACTGTTCCAAAGGGTGGTAATTGTGAAAGGTTGTGACCATTGCAAAGGGCAAACATAATGAAGAGGTGTGTGACTCTCCCTCACATTGGAAGATATAAAAGGGAGAAGGTTTCATTGGAGGACATCCGACAAAGATCAGGTAATCATTTCAAAGGCACATCGACCCTCATAAATGAGCAAACAATATCCAATGAACCATCAGCAGAAGTACTCATCCAAAAAAGCAGCGATCAGCATCCACAGAAGAAAGCAGCATTAAACAAGATCTGCCTAAAGGGCCATAGCAGACTAAAGTATATAACCTGCAATAATATTATATTTGTCAAATCAATAATTGTTGTATGATAATGTGAATGCATATTCTGAATCATTAATCTAGCTATGAGCCAGCAGCAATCACCATCTACGTAGACCACCCCAAGCTGGATGTCCAATGTGCCTGCCACTTGGGGTGAAGAGGGTGAGTGTCCGCTCTTGGGTTTAGATAGGAGAATTTCCAAGCAGCCTATTGCGATTTCATTTCCAACCTCTACTATGTTGATTGTTCGGGAAATCGCAAGTCGTAAGAGGATGAATAAGGAGACATGAATAGGGAGGGCAGATACAAGCACCCCACTAGGTAGACCACCCCATGTTGGATGTCCAATGTGCCTGCCACTTGGGGCCAAGAGGGTGAGTGTCCAATCTTGGGCTTAGTATGAGGATTGCTTCACGCCAACCTATCATGCTCCCTCATTCAAACCTTATTGTGATTGAATACTGATTATGAATAAGATGACGAGAATAGGGAGGGCAAAGACAAGCAACCCACTAGGTAGACCACCCCGTGATGAATGTCCAATGTGCCTGCCACCTGGGGCCAAGGGGGATGATATATCCATTATTGGGCTTAGTGTGAGGATTGTTTTGGGCCAACCTATCGCGCTCCCTCATTCAAAACCTATTCTGATGAATGTAGCTATGACACGATTTATCTAATGAATTATGATGATTACACATATTTGTACTCATGTGTGTGATTACTAACCCTAAAAGAAATAATGGGTCTAATGAATTATATCAAGTATAATCTAACATGGTTGCAGGATCTATCTTGATAAAGACGTTTTATTGGTAAAGGTATAATTCTGCCATATTATGTTCCTTATTCTAATTACACTCGTGATTTTAAGGCAAGACTTAGGGCAATCCCAAAAAAGGGGACATTACATAATCATTCGTTCTCTATGGGGACATTTTGTTAGTTTTCTATGGAGAGATGAGATTCTAGATGGAGTGGCTTGTTTCCTCTTAGAATCCCTTTAGGTCAGACATCCTAACCTTAGACACTCCCCGCTGAGCACTATCAGATCTTGTATCGATCCTTTCACAATGATCAACAATGCCACTAATGACTCCATTTCAGGTTTAGACAGAGATATTTGATGAGATTTATCTCCTATCTCTCTGGTACTCTTCAGCCTTTGCTCTTTAGGGATCATGTTCCCCCTACTTGGCTAAATTGTAGTGGTTTCTTGACCACAAGTTAGTAGTTTGTTTTTGTTTCTTCTCATTTTTGGGCCTCTCGAGGATTTCTTCATCCTAGAATTATCCATCGCACACTGATGTACTCTCAACTCCCATTGACCTACTTTTGGTTACCATGGACCTTTATATAACTCTAAGGATCCTACATATAAACATGCAAATATTTTATTCATATAATAAGCAGTTTCCCCACATCCATATGTGTCCATGAGGATTGTTAATCTCTGTTATTTTTCTGCTAAAACCCAGTAATTCAATGTCTCTTAAATGCATCTAAGTAATAAAACAGCAAGGTGAATGTATAAAACTCTAAAAGAGAACTGTGCAAAAATTGTGGAATCTCACCTCAAAAATCACCTAAAATAAATACTAGTCTTGGCAATCTTATCCTAAGTTTACGGCAAGTGTGTTGAACAAACAACAAGACCTAGGGGGGGGTGAATCAGTCTTGAGCAAATCCTTAAACTTTTTAAGTCACAAATGGTAAATACTAATCAATTATCCTTAACCAACTAAACATCAATGAAAGATAAAGCAATAAACACCACACACATGAACACCAAATTTTTACGTGGAAAATCCAATGTGGGAAACACCACGGTGAGAACCATATTCACTATATGAATAGTAAATGCAATATTGTTTAAGTCTCAAGGCCAAGGTAGCCCATTGCTCCTAATTTGACTTGCAAGCTGAGGCGCACAACCTTAGGGCAAGATACAATGGACTCGCAAGCTAAGACACACAATCCCAGGGCAAGATATAATAAGACCTTGTAGGTTGAAGCTCGTTGCTTCTGGTCAAGATACAAATATGCATTAGCTACATCGTTATCTTCCAGTAGGCACAAAAATATGATGAATTGAAATGAATAGGATCTCTTGATCATGAAACTATCCTTGAACCATTGTGTCCAGCAACCAACTTCATGGAAAACACAATGCACACATCTGCTCTCTCAAAACTCTATCATACTGAAAGATATGATCATGAAAGCGCATCACACACTGCTCTTCACTTTTGCCTCACCACAGATACTTCCACATCATTCAAAATCAATCCACACTTCAAATCAAGCATATGCATATCTATTTATATCAACTTATTCATCAAAACCCACAACTAGGTTGACCACACATAGAATAAGTATCATTCAAACAAAGTGAGCCACCAACTACTCTTGCGGTAAATGTGGTCCAATCCAAGAGTTAAAGTGGACCCAAAAACATCACAACACATCTTCCTAAGTCGATCCAAAAAACCACATGCCACAACACATCCTCCGAAGTCGACATCAAACATAACATCTTCTGATGCAAATAACTTAATGTGGATCTTCACAGGCCATGGTAAGACCCATGACAACCTCTTAACTCAACCTCCAATGCATATCTAGACCAAAGGAACATGATTCAATCAAGACAACCAACTAAGTTGGCTAGAGACCAACACAAACAACAATGTCGAGCAAGAGAACATCACAACTTCTCTTGCAGAGAAAACCAACACTCGATATCTGAACTGAACTCTCACTACACAAGATTCTAAGCATGTCCTCCAAACCGCACAACTAGAAGCAACACTACAGAGCAAATGTGGAGCATTCTCTAGACCAATCTAGACAAATAGCCTCATTGTCAACAAACTGCAACAACCAACTTCAACAACTGAACTGTTGAGGACCTAAAAACATAATAGTGCAACATTCATTGAACATAGACAATAAACCCAAAACCACAAGCCATCATCTTTATTGTAAGGGTCTGCCCTATTTGTTCCACTTTTTTTTAATACAAATATCAAACCAATCCAAACAAGAACACAATATTGCATCTACTAAACCAATAACAGTAGTAACAACCATATAAAGGATAACTAAGAATGTACTAAGACACTCTCAACAACTATATTCAAATTCAATTTATATTTCAATACTGAAGTACATTGCCATTAAATCATTTCCATGAATGCTCAGTCAATATTACAACCACATTGCTTATTAAGGCTCAAACAAGTGAACAATGAAGTTGCATACCAAAATCGCTGCCAAAATCACAGTTTTAGACCCGGTACAACTCCTACCAGGCATGTACGGCACACTTTATCAGCTGCAAACCCACGCAACTCCTTTAATCATTCTCAAACTTGTATGGCTCAGATTCCAAGTGTTTTAGACTATTGTGGCGAGTTGCAGAAGTATTGCTAACTGAAATAGGCCCCTCTTGGAAATGTTTTGCTGGCCCTAAGTCTGTGAGTTTAACTCCAGTAGGTATAACACTTCTCACAGGGGTTTCAAACTTGTACGACAGATGAGTGTTTAGCAGTTGCAAATCAATCCCAAAATACTTCAATTACAATCTCCTGCTCAAACTACCCAGTTCGAACCCTCTCCTGGCTAACTGTAGCAATGTCAATAAAAGTAATAGATATCTCAATAATCAGACTTTTACCTTGAAGCTCAATCAAATCTCCAGATTGTGTCTTCCAACAGCAAAGAGATTGTCATTCATGAGGGATTTCATCCTCACAAACCCTTGAAGAAGAATTCTCCAATATTTCATCAATTTCATATATTTTCAATATGCATGAACGAGAGCTCTTGAATTTCTATTATAACGCTCTCACAAGAGCTCATTCGCTTATCTTGCCAATGTGGGATAAATAACATTACTCCCTTTTTACAATTTATGTCTCCACTGTGTTATAAAATGAAGGGACCTTTTTATTTAAATATTTCCCACTTAACTATAGTCTAGCATTACTAAAGTTAAATATTTATATTTAACTTTATAAACTAACTTTATTAATGAATTATAAATCATATCAATAATATAAAATTCTCCTTTTGATATTAAACATTTACCATTGACATGTCATCATCACTGAAGGTCCCAACCATACCCAAATGACTTACTATAAATAGTAAATATACCCAAAACTACCTCCAAAATATCTTGAAATGATCCGCAACTAAATCTACCTAGGCCAAATGGCCTCAAAGTCCCTTAAATGTCCTGGTTAGCCTACAGGACCATGGGGAAATAGGCTAATGACAACATCATACTATAAGTGTTAGAAAAGGGACATTACAGTCTGCCCTTCCCAAAATTGCTTGTCCTCAAGCAATTTCATCTCTGGATGCTACAAGACCTGATCACTCTCCCATGTGGCATCCTCAACTAGCAGGTTCTTCCATTTAACCAAATACTCCTTAATCGTCCTCATCCCAAGTGTTCTCTCCCTAGCATCAATGATGGCCTCGGGAACCAATATCAGTTTCCCCTCCTCATACAGGGGTGGCAATTATGTTGATGAAACTACATTACGGCCTAGATCTTTTTTGAGTCTAGAGACGCGATATACATGATGCACCTTACTGTTGGGTGGCAGCTCTAGCTCATAAGCCACCTCTCCGATACGCTGAGTGACTAAAATGGACCATAGAATCATGGCTTGAGTTTCTCAACACCACTCTTCTTCAGAGAAGACTACCTATAGGGTTGGAGTCTCAGGTAAACCATATCACCAACCTCAAAGTTGTGCTCAACCCTGTGCAGATCAGCATATAATTTCTATTGGTTTTGCGCCTGCTAGATGTTCTCCTTCAATGCCCTCAGAATGTCCCGACTCTCCTACAACAAATCCTTTACCTCAGGCACTTTGTTGTCCCCAAAGAGTAAATCCATGAAGTTTGGGACTTCATACCTATACAGTGCCATGAATGGAGTCATCCTAATGGTCATGTGGTAGGTGGTATTGTGGCAATACTCACCCAAATGCAACCATCTGACCCAAGCATTCTACTGCCCTGGCACATAATTTCGCAAATATCCCTCTACCCACTTGTTCACTGTCTTTGTTTGCCCATCAATCTACGAATGATAGTTGGTCCTGGGGGTGAGCTTCGTACCACTCAATCTGAAGAGTTCTTGCCATAATAGACTCAAGAACTTGTTGTCTTTGTTACTCACAATGTCCTTGGGCAACCCATGCAACCTAAACACCTCCCTGAAGAACAAGTCAACCACTTTGGGTTGTTGTATAGGTGGCTGCAATAGCAAAGAAATGTGCAAATTTTGTCAACCTGTCAACCACCACATAGATGTAGTCCTTGCCCTATACCCTGGGCGATCCCGTAATGAAATGCATCGATAGACTTTCCTACTTTTGATCTAGAATCGATAAGGACTTTAGTAGACCAGTTGGAAAGGTATACTCATACTCATTCTTATTCTGCTTGCAAACTGGACATTCCCTGACATACTTTTGAACTTCATTCTTAAGTCCCTTCCATGTGAATCTCTCCCAGATCTGCCTGTAAGTCTTAAAGAAACCTGGGTGACCAACCAATGGAGCATCATGAAAAGTCCTCAAAATCACCTCTTTAAGGTGTGAAGTAGGCACTAAGTAAATTTTGTCCTTATAGAAAATGAGATCACTATTCATTGTATACTTGTCATCTTGAATAGTGACCTCAATCAAACCAGCTACCCACGGATCCTTTGCATATTCTGCTACAATCATCTCTCTCCAATCAGTTCATATCTCAACAAAAGAACATATAAGAGGTCACCATGAGAGTGCATCTGCCACTACATTTTTCTTTCCTTTGACATATTCAATGTCAAATTCATAGGCTTGTAGCTTAGTAATCTATTATGTCGTCTATCATTAAGATCTCTCTGGTTCACAGAGTATTTTATGCTATTCTGATCAATCTTAATCACAAATCTGTCTCCCACCAAATAAAATCTGAATTTGGCCAACGCATGCATAATGGCCAACATCTCTTGATCATAGATGGAGTAGCTCGTCTCCACCCCTCTCAACTTCCTGCTCTCATATGCTATGGGGTATTTTTCCTACATCAATACTGCACCAATCCCATCTCCTGAAGCATCACAGTTTAACTCAAATAGTTTGGTGAATTCCAAAGAGCTAACATTGGGCAAGTTGGCATTACCTGCTTAAAATGCTCAAAACACTATTGGGCTGATTTTGACCACTCGAAGGCTCCCTTCTTTGTAAGATCTGTCAACGGAGTTGTTGCCTGTGAAAATCTTTGTACAAACCTCTTGTAAATGCCACACAATCCAAGGAACCCCTTCAGCTATGTGACGTTAGTTGGAGTTGGCCAATCAATGATGGCTCTGATCTTCTCTGGAGCCGCCCTCACTCCATTTGCGCTAATGATGTGTCCAAGGTGTAGAAGCTGTCATGGTGAAATCACGTTTTGATTCCTTGGAAAATAATGACTCACTCTCCAATATACTCAAGACTTCCTCCAAGTGTTACAAATGCTCCTCCCAAGTCTTGCTAAAAAATAGGATGTCATCAAAAAAGACTAATACAAACTTTTGCAGCTGCCTCCTGGACACCCTATTCATACAATTCTGAAATGTGGCAGGAGTGTTGGTAAGCCCAAATAATGGCATTTGCATCTGTCTTCTCTATGTCCTCAGCTCTCATCATGATCTGGTGGTATCCTGATCATAAGTGAATCTTGGTGAAATAACAGGCTCCATGCACCTCATCTATAAGCTTATCTATCTGCAGTATGGGGTACTTGTTCTTGATAGTCATTTTATTCAGGGCCCTGTATTCAATGCACATCTGCATAGTCTCATCTTTTTTCTTCACCAAAACTATTGTTGATGCAAAGGAACTCTTGTTGGGCCTAACGTGTCCCATCTCCAACAACTCCTTAATGGCTTTCTCAATCTCATCCTTGTGTCTTTTTGGATGCCTGTATGGAGTGGTGATCACTAGTTTCACCCCCTCCTCTAACTCTATCATATGATCATTTCCCCTCTCAGGAGGAACTCCATAAGAGATGTTATCAAACACCTTAGTGTACCGTGAGATTACCTCCCATATGTCAAGAAGATAGCTCTTAACCTACTGCTCCAAAATAGTAGGTATAATGAGACACTCAGCTCCCCATTCTACCTCATCATGCCTGAATAACCGCTCCATCCTTCGCAATGAAACAACTCTAAGTCCACCATCTGGTAATCCTTTGAGCACCACTTTCCTTCCCTGATGTTCAAATCTCATCTCCAATTTTTCCAGGTTGAAGATGAACTCCACTAAAGACTTCATCCAAGTCATACCAAGAATGACATTATAATCCCCCATATCTACCACATAAAAGTTACCTACCATCTCATATTCACCCATCCGCATATGAAGGTTAGGAATCATGCGAGTGCTCAGTAGCTTGTGTCCACTGGCTACTATCACCCTAAACCCCTCATGTTCTTCTGTCTGTAGTCCTCTCGTCTTGACAATGCTTTCATCAATGAAATTGTGAGTGGCTCTTGTGTCTATCAATGAAACCACTCGCTGCCCTTGTATCACACCCCTTACTTTAAAAGTTATTGTTGTTTAGTACCTGTAAGTCTTGCAATGGTCTTAACCTCACCAAATTCCCCTTCTAAAGTATTTTCTTCATCGTTGTTCTCTGAATCAAATTATTATTCTGATTTCACTAATGTTGTCAATTGCTTTTGCTTTGACAGAACACTTAGGTGAAGGGTCTCACGGCTCTCTGCAATGGAAACATAGTTTCCTCCTGATATCATTTAACTACTCGATGTCCAAACAATCTGAATCTTTCTTTTGTTCGTGGGAATCATTATGGAAATGTTTCTTGTCTTTATCTTTCTTTGATGGAAAGCTCTTGGACTGAAGTTTACTCTTTGATGATGTTGGTTCCATATCCCTTGCCTTCTTGTAAGTTTCTTGTAATGTAGAGGGATTGAGACCTTTAACCGACCTTTTCAATAGATCTGCTAACCCATCCATAAATAGAACCAAGAATCTCCTCTGTGAGATATCTGTCACTAAAACAAAAAGCCTCTGAAACTCTGTTATGAATGTCTCAACTGACCCCCACTGCTTGAGCTAGCTCCTTAAAATGGAGTTCTGGATCCTTCTTATCAAATCTCTCAAGCAGACTCCCAATAAACTCCACATACAAAGTGATCTAGTAATGCCACATAGTGACCATACCATGATGCCACCACTCATGTGCAAGGCCATCCAAATGTAATGCTGCATATTTAATTGCTTCGTCCTCTGGCATGGGATTTAACTAAAAATAGGTGTCTACCTTCTGTACCCATGCTCTAGCAATGGTCTTCCCGGATCCATCATAGTAGGGTAATGAAAGCTTGCTCACCTTCTTCTGCAAATCATTATGTTGTGCCCTACAACCACTACAAGGCAAACATTTCAGTCTAACATTCATGTACTCCTTAAAAGTGATAGATTCTTGGTATTCTTCACCTCCACTCTCCCAATCTCGTTGAAATTGCTCCTGTAACTCTATGATTTGAGGTTCGTTCTCTAGCTGTACCAGAGCCCTAGGTGGGAAGGTGGATATAAGAGGTCTTGAGCTCACTATCCTCATTGGTCAAGTTGCACACCCAAAGTTATCATCCATATTTCCCCCTCTGTTACCACTATTATGTCCATGATTTCCACCATTGTTTCTGTCATTGTTAACATCAATACCCATCTATCTAGCCATCATCTACATCAACAAGTCCATCTGCTAATTCTGTTCCTGAGCTCTTTGTCCAGCCTGTCGCTGCCCCTGTGCTAAAGCCTCCAACTTATTGAACAATCTCTCTTCACTTGGATCTCTTCTTTCACCCATATCTCCTGTGACCTGTTACACTGTATGCCCTATGTTCTCTTCACTTGTAATTCTGTTCTCTTCTGGATCCTCCTGTCCTTCTAACTCTATTCTATTTCTGCGTGTAGTATAATGGTAAGTCCACGGTTGCATACTCCAATCGGTCATATCGCTGTCCAATCATTTTGTACCCACCAAGATGGCAGGATACATTGCTCTAATACCACTGTAAGGGCCTGCCCTATTTGTTCCACTTTTTTTTTAATACAAATTTCAAACCAATCCAAACAAAAACATGATATTGCATTTACTAAACCAATAACAATAGTAACAACCAAATAAAGGATAACTAAGAATATACTAAGAGTCTAAGACACTCTCAACAGCTATATTCAGATTCAATTTATATTTCAATACTGAAGTACATTGCCATTAAATCATTTCCATGAATGCTCAGTCAATATTACAACCTCATTGCTTATTAATGCTCAAACAAGTGAACAATGTAGTTGTATACCAAAATCGCTGCCAAATTTACAGTTTCAGACCTGGTACAGCTCCTACCAGGCATGTACGGCACATTTTATCAGCTGCGAACCCAAGCAACTCCTCCTTTAATCATTCTCAAATTTGTACGGCTAAGATTCCAAGTGTTTCAGACTGTTGTGGCATGTTGCAGAAGTATTGCTGACTGAAATAGGCCCCTCTTGGACATGTACGGCTTGCCCTAAGTCTGAGTTTAACTCCAGCAGGTATGGCACTTCTCACAGGGGATTCAAACTTGTACAGCAGCCTTGGATTTGACGTAAGTGATGAGACAAGTGTTTAGCAGTTGCAGATCAATCCCAAAATACTTCAATTACAATCTCCAGCTCAAACTACCCAATTCAAACCCTCTCCTGGCTAACTGTAGCAATGTCAATAGAAGTAATAGATTATCTCAATAATCAGATTTTTACCTTGAAGCTCAATCAAATCTCCTGACTATGTCTTCCAACAGCGAAGAGATTATCATTCATGAGGGGATTTCGTCCTCACAAACCCTTGAAGAAGAATTCTCCAATATTTCATATATTTTCATCATGCCTGGAGGAGAGCTCTTGAATTTCTTTTATAACGCTCTCATAAGAGCTCATTCTCTTATATTGCCAATGTGGGTTAAAAACATTACTCCCTTTTTACAATTTATGTCTCCAATGTGTTATAATATGAAGAGAATATGAAGAGACCTTTTTATTAAATATTTCCCACTTAATTATAGTCCAGCATTAACAAAGTTAAATATTTATATTTAACTTTATAAACTAACTTTATAAATGCAAAATAAATCATATCAATGATATTAAAATTCTCCTGTCAATATTAAACATTTAGCATCGACATGCCATCATCACTAAAGGTCCCGACCATGCCCAATGACTTACTATAAATAGTGTACCCAAAACTGCCTCCAAACACCTTGGAATGACCTGCTACTAAAACTGCCTAGGCCAAATGGCCTCAAAGTGCCTAAAATGTCCTAGTTAGCCTACGGGACCATGGAGAAATAGGTTTATGACAACATCATGCTATAAGTGCTAGAAAGGGGACATTACACTCAAATGTGAAGGAACGCAAAGCATTCTCCCATATAGACTTCAAACACTTTTTCCTACATATTTCAGCTTCCAATACTATCACCTTCTGGAAACACCACAAACTCACTCAATATCATCACCAGACATCATAACAACATCTAAACACTCATTTTCGGACCTCCATTAGTCACCACACACATCAGGTTGACATCAATAACAACAATGGACTCATATCGCTAACCAAGTGTTGGAATCATACAATCTTTTTTCAGAACATTATCAGACCCTTGTAATTACTAAGAAAGTGTTTTGTTACGTGTTACTACAAGAAAAAGTTTGCCATCCATTTGACTCCTCAAACTTGACTAGATCGGTATTTCTCTAAAAAAACAAAATCACACTTCCTAAAGTCAGTCTTCACATATGAAAGGTAGGAAGTTAATGTTGTCATGTCCTGATGCCGATTACAATTTAGTAGAACAAGGAATCGTGATAGTTTAGAATAATAGCAACTTTGACAATATCAAGAGGGTAATGAGAACGTGAAAAACATTCAAAGTGAAATGGAGAACAATTTTCAAGTGTTTAAAATTGAAAGCATGCTAATTAAGTCCCTGCATAAAAATATTCAATAAAACCATAATGAAATGAATGCTTTTGGGAGGGAGATGTAGGACTAGTCAAAAGGTGTAAGCCAGTCTTGTCAAACCCAAAGATTACTTCTTTCATCTCTGAATGATTTGTAAAGGCAAGCCAAGAGATTAGTTGCTTTCACCGGGAGACAAGTTTTCAATTGGATGTTATCGTAAAGGTTCAAAACCGAATGAAATTCATAAATGCTCTTCTCTCCGATTTGAAGAGTGTGAACAATCAATTAGATAAGATCAAAGGCCACATGCACCTTATGACTTCTCACAAGATTTTCTTCCACGACAATGGTGCTCATAAAATGAGTGTGCACACATTTGAAGATATGGATGAAAATAATGCAAGCAGATCCCAATAGTGTGTTTTAGCTTTTCTGTACTTGATGCCTTTGCATCTTAGTCATTTGTGACGTTCTATGTCAACAATAAGTTGAGAATCTACCCTTTATAACCTTATGCTATCATGAGGGACTTGGTTATGTTGTCTTGTGTTGTTTCTATGTACCTTTATTCAGCTTGTATTAACTATTTATTTAGACGGAAAAAGATTAAAATAAATGCATAAAGACTTGGGTCTGAAATGCACCAATAGGAGCTGTTTCCAATATTTTTGTCTATTCAATAACAGCAATTGAATACTTTGACCCCTTTGTGGGCTTTTTGCTCTGTAACTTGATCTATAAGGCTACGATAAAACAATTCAGGCTTTCATAAATGCAGATGGTTTTATTTGCTATTTCGAAATAGCATCCATGCTGCATTGTCCACAGGTCAAAATAATTTTGAAATTTTCTTACCAAGCAACATCAAATTCCTAAGAGCTTGGAATGTCTGTACTTGAATTTTCTCATTGAAAACTACTTTAACTACTTGTATGCGTAATTTTACTTGAAGAAAAGATCTTTGGAAGTCTTTGGCACCCTCATTTAAAAAAATGTCGCAATGTTTTCCACTTATAGATAAATTATAGTACTCATTATCCATCGTTGTATTCCACGGCTAGTAATTCTTAGGCCCTCACCAATATGGTCACCTTTAGCGTTGGAAGGAGCATGTCCGGGGAGGTTAGGCTCAGATAGCATAACAGAAATTAGTTTTCCTTAATCATGCCAATCAGGTAAAATATATAAGACAAAAAAAAACCTTGCTTCCGGGTATAAATAGGAAAGATTAATGGGCAATTATCAATTGCTGGGCTGGTTTGATTTTTAATGCCATGAGAGTTAATCCATTGGTGAGGAATACAGTAACCACGATGATAAGTGCGTATACCGGATTGGCAACTTCTCCACCGGGCAAAATCAAATACTCGATAGCTAAAGAGCGTCAGCCTGTGCTTACCCTTGTGTCTGACTAGCTCAAAATAAAGACATGAAACTAAAGAATGGCCTGCTGGACTAGACTGTAATGACAATTGCCAGCAGAGATTACTGAGCATTTATTTTTCCCTCTAACCGAAGTTTATTAAAACCATTTCGTCTTAGGTACAATTCAAATAAATAAAAGGCATCATCAAATCACCCAAATCTGGAGATTGAAGCGCATTACTGTTTGTATCGAAAGCCCTGAAAAGATATAATAAACATTAAAAATATTGCTAACGCGAGCTTATTGCATCTCTATATGGAAAATCCTAAACAAGAAAAGAGCCCAGGGAAGCGAAAAATATAAAGTAAAATATGGGAAGTAGATTTTCCATACAGGAGGGGGCACAGCCGGGACCGCCTTGAGGGGAATATTAAGGCCGATGTTGAGCTGCCTCTGAGGAGGAGGTGGTCGAAATGGGTGTTCTGCATTGTTTGCAAAGGGAGCAAAGCCGGACATTGCAGGAATTCACAGCCCGCCAGGATGATTGTCTCGCTAGCCCTTGTCCCGCCACAACGCCTACAACTACACAAATCGATTCGAGCAGCCAATCAGACAAATAATTTTTTTTGCATGAATAATTATAATTAAAAATAATAATTTAGGTTAAATTAAGTGGTATTATAAATTAATTTAATACTCAAAAATTAAATGCAAGGATTAGGGTATCTAATTTTAGAATTCATAATGAGAAAATTAGTATAGATTAATTTAGGTTAAATTAAGTGGTATTATAAATTAATTAAATACTCAAAAATTAAATGCAGGCATTAGGGTATCTGATTTTAGAATTGATAATGAAAAAATGATGTTGAATATATGAACAAGGTTGCATTGCAATGTAGTTCCTGTCAAATGTTGGCAAAATTGTTTTGTTCCTTCTAAAGTAGAAAATCGAGACTAGCATTAGTTGTAATTTGGCATTGTATTATTTAGCATTTTCAAAACCAATATTATTGATTGCTTCTAGATTAGTGTGTTTTAATCCTAAGCAAAATTAGACCTTTTGTAATGCCCCACCAAGGAACCCTAGGAACAATAGGGTAAATATGCACTAATAAATTTGTTTTCTTGCAATTACATATTCATTAACTTCAAAAGTGCATAAGCATAGCATACATTGTGTAAGCAATAAAGAAAAGATAATGATTATCATACGATTGTGCACAAGCGGAAGTCTTACAATCACTTCCAAGGGTTCCATGACAACCCCAAAACATAGCATGGAATGGATATACATGTTCCCACAATGTCTCACCAAAGTTCGGACAACATCCAATGAACTATAGGAGATCCAATCATACCATCGTCCACGGTTGTCAATCGAGGAGACTAGGTCCATCCTCAACACAAACAACATTAGGTTCATTTTAAGACCCAAAAGAAATATGAGCTAAACCAAATCAAACAACATCGAAAAATGGAATACGAATACATGAAAATGATCCAGGGAGCACAAGGAAGCCAAATCCAAAGTCCAATTTTAGATAGACCCTCAGGAATTTCTCTCCGTTACAAATGCATAGGAACAGAGTAGTCAATCAGAATAAATGTGCAAGAGATTTGAACGAATGCACATGAGATTTGCACATATGTGTAGAATCGGGAACAAATGCACAAGGGCATCAAATGAATGCACAATTATGCCCAAAAACATAAAAACTAAGGAAAAGAGATAAATTAAGCATGTTGACTCCAACGTACAGCCATAAAATGAATCCCTCCACACCGGGGAGTACCAGATACATGAGAATCAAGGCAAAACCCACTCGATATGAACATAATCAACATAACTGAACACTAATCTACTAAGCATAGCATTATAATGTAAAATCACTAAAAGTAAATACAAAGGGATAGAGAAGGGCACATTATCCTTAGCACTACGCCATTGGAAGTAGTCCACCTTTTGTACACTAGTCCCCAACAGTGACGTGTAATGGCTCCCAACCACAGGGTACCCTCAGGGCCACCCCACTGTGCTCGTAGAGATAATCACACAACCCAAATACATGAAGTACACACATATAAAATGGCTAACACACATGTATTAATCAAATGCAGTAATCAGGGGATGGTACAGAACAAGAATCCCAATGCAATCACTCAAATGCAGATCCCAAAATACAAGTACACAGGGTCACTGCTTAGTATTGACAATGATTTAGTGCAAGGACTCAAGATGGAGTGTCATTGCATGGCATGTGGTGGCTTATGTAGCTATGAGCCCTCAATCAATGTTTGCAAATGGCCAAACTCAATATGTATCTTTGATCAACGTTTGCAGATGGCCAGATACTGTACCTTCGCTCAACATCCTCAGACAGTCAAGCATTGTGTATTTGATCAACTTCCTCAAATGGCGAGACACTGACTTACCTATGATCAACGTCCTCAGACGACTAGGTAGTCATATTAATTCTTGTTAATACTTTTTACCTAAATTATTTATTTATTTATCACTTAAAATTAAGAACTTTCCAACTCCATAGTGACCCCTTTGTATCCCAGCCTGTTGTGGAGAGTCATTCCACTCTACTACCCAAACACCAACAAGCTCATCTCATTTCAACAATGAGGCACTAAACAACAAATGCAATACAAGCACAAAGAAAGGAAATACTCTCAAAGTCATAACTAAAAATGAAGCAAAGCAAGCTCAATTAGTCTCAAACCAAGAATACAGGTCTCTCAAAGATCTTGACAAGGCACAACTCAATTGTGTTCATGATGCGGTCTCAACACCAACATCAGTAAATCAAGATGTGATCTCAAATCAAGCATCGAACAAAAGCTAGTACTCAGAGGTGAAATACAAGGGCAGTAACATAAGGCCATAAAAGGCTCAAAGATCAAGCTTCCATCACGATACAAGAAGCACTCAATTGGTCTCGAACTAAGAGCGCAAATCCCAAGATGGTCTAACATAAAATACACATAGAATACTAACATAATAATCTAAAATAAGTATCTCAGCCAACTCAAACATAAATTCCCACGAAATCATAATTTCATGAAAGAGAGATCAATTTCTGGCAATAACCGGCTAGGCGCACAAGCCATAAATCAATTTAAAACCCAAGGTTTGGATCACGGTAATAAGTAATAGGAATTTCCTCTATTCATTTTGACTGCATGATCTCATCAAATCATGGGATACAACGAAGGCAAACAACCAAAACATGACAACATGGTGGCAATCCAAAACTACAGAGCATGTAAATTGAGGTGCTCGTGAAAACGCCCAAAAGTCAATAGTGGAATATTGTGATTCCAGAGGAATCCATTGGTTCTCACATACACAATGTCCATCTATTAAAATCAAGATTGCAAGCTCATCAAAGCAAGGGACGAGTCATAAGACAAAGTTCAAAGGTTAAGTTTGGGTGCATGCTCACGTGGGTCAAAACTTGAGGAAACGACCACGAATCCTCTTGGGATTAAAAATTCCATATACTAATGTTATTATTCCACAAAATAATTCATAACTAAAATGTGATAAATCCAACATTCATGAAATCTCGACTGGGGCCATATCTAGGTCTATGACAAAAACTATCATTAGAGTCATGTAAAACGCTCAAAAGACCAAAATTCAAAAATAAAAAATTGAAGAGTACCCTTTAGATTCTAAATTGCCCAACAATGAAAAAATGCATTAAAATTCACCTTCCAATAATTTCTAAAAATTTTGATAGCATAACCCTACATAAACGATTCATTTTCGAAAATAATTCACACAATCCCAATCGAGTAATAAGAATGTATGAAAACATGGGGGAATACTAATTCTCATTCCATAAACTAATTGCAATAAGCGTCAAGAAAATAAACAAATCAAAATAGAAGAATTGAAAAACCCTACTTCACCAAAGGGTGAAAACTCTAAAACGGAGAGAAGTAATAAAAATAGTCTGCGAAACCGAAGAAGATTCCAGACAAAGGGGAGCAATTGTGACAAGAATCCAGCAAGTCACCACCCACAAAACTGTCAAATGGAATTCACCCAATGAGAAAAACACTGAAATGCTCAAAGAGGATTTGGGAACAAAATTCTCTCCAAAAATCACTAAGTGTCAAAATGAAGTATATTTATTCATTATATGTCTTTTTTGGGTCAAAACACAAAAAATCTAAATAAGAGATCACTTAACCAGCCAAATTGAAATAATTAAATTAAATCAAATCCCCTTATGGATATATTCAGATTGATTCCATAACTAGGAATACACTTTGGCACACTGGCTGGAAAATAATAAGATCACAAAAAGGATAAAAAAACAATATTTAATTCCTATCTTGTCGCCCCACATGGTATCAGAGGTATAATATATCAATTACGGATACATTGTCCATACAAGGATGATATTGGATAAGTCATGAACAGCTAATGTAACTATCTCTTATGCCATTGTCAGGGATAAGACATGATCAAACCTGCAGCTCAGGCGGAGATGTTGTCTGGTACCTGTTCACTAAAACATGCACACATCAAGTGCAATTGCACACAGTGGTATATATAGCTGAAGCACATACATATAATAATCAAAGTGCACCCAATAGAAGAGGACACTCTAGTGGCATAATCATTTGTATGTATTAGAATACATTACGATACTAGTCATTCCATATTTAATCCTCAATGTACATCGTAATAAATATTTTATTTAAATTAAAGTATTAAATAATCATTTTACAACATTTAATCGTATATCAGTTAAAACTCCAAATAATATATTCATCAACATAATAAGGCACAATATCATAGGGAATCAGTAATAACATCATGATAATTAGTATATCCTCTTATATAAAATAAACTAGATACCATCATAACATCAGCAGTGATATTGGAAATAAACACACAATGTACAGTAATCAGGTGCATCTCATAATGCCTATATAAAATAATAACATGAGAATAATCACAACACATCATAAATAAAACAAGCTTGGATCCAAATGACCAAGAGCACAATGAGTCCACATAACTCACAATCATAGCCTCGGAAGGTCTAGCACCCTGAATGAGGTTTGCACCAAGTCACAACTCAATAGTTCTCACAACCAAGCATAAGAAAATAAGCAAATTGTCAATACAATAGCACAAATGAGATCACCCATAAGGTACCAACCTCTCGCGAGTACAACATGATCATACAATACAAGTATATATCCATCAAAGCATAAGGTAAACTCAACCAATCACATAAGGCAACAAAGAAGCATCTAGAGCCAGAACAAGGCATCACAAAAGAGATCTCATCCAACTGCATAGAGGCACCAACACAACATAATGTCAAAGCTACATCCATAAGCATGCCATGTTGAAAGAAAAAATAAGAGGCATTGCACCTTTGATAGATACATAATATCCTTTCTTAGAAATAAGAAAATTTTGATTGTACTAAAAAGAATTATAAAACTTGTTATGTAAGCATTGAAGTTTGTGACTTCCTTCTACCTTATGCAAGCCCTAAGACTAAGGTAATAGTAGTAAAAGAAAAAGTATAGCAATGGATGTTGATTTAGTACGATAATGAATGTCATTGATTTCATCCTTCACATTGCACTAAAGTTTGATGCAAGCAAATGAGGGGTTATATGAAGATGTCTCTAGGATTAACTTTTTGATAATGAATATCAATTATTTGATTGTTGTTTGTTGAAGATTTTTGATGACCAATTCTTGCAAAAAGATAAAAAGACACTAGTATTCTTTTAATAATAAGTTGTTACACTATATGATTATTTGTAAGTAAATACAAATTTTAAAAAATGATTACGTGTAAGTAACTTAGATGATATTTTTGTATAGAGACACTTGATGCTAAACTCAAACCTCTAGCATAAAATCAATAGATAATGGTTAGCACCCAACATTATCAATCTTATAATATACTAATTTTAATTTTTTTTTAAAAATACTATTATTTTTATAATCTTATTGGAATAGTAAAAGCCTAATTATAATTTAATTTACAACAAATAAATGAGAAAAACTAAAGTAAAAATATGACCAGTAACTTTTCTATAATCTCCAAATTTTAGAAAAATATTATGTGAAATAAAATAATTATTATCAAAATTGTAAAGCATAAAATAATAAATAACTAAAATGTAAGCTATGAATATTAAAACAAAAGAGCAAATATGTCATGTGATGCAAGGTATCACTACTTATTATGGTATTATTTATTATAGAAATAATAATATACAATATTTTTAAATTAATAATATTGAATGTTTTTTAGAATATTGTATTATTGTGACCCAACCAAACAAAATTTTAAAAAGAGCAACATAAAAATAACCAAAATATAGTCAAAAGGGTGGTCAAAATTATTGTCTATGGTGAATAACAATGTAAAAGTTAAGAATACAATATATTACACATAATAATATGAAATGAATATTCGAGACCATTTGAATAATAAAATTAAATATAAAATTTAGAATATAAAACATTATGAATAATAATATGAAAAGAATATGCTAGACCATTTGAATAATGAAATTTAAATTTAAATAATCAACAGAAAAAAGTTGGTCTTGCAGCACCATCTTCAATATGCACTGGCCCTCACATCTTTCCCTAACTCAGTGGGGTAGCGAAGAAAACATGCATACGGAGATCCCTACTTCAATTAATCACAACATTACTAAAACCATTATGTTGGTTTCTTTTTATGTTGCAACAAAAACAACAACAACCTCTTCTTCTTATGACTGTTTTGTAGAGAAGCCACCTCCAAATATTGGTTCATGCAAGAAAGGACCAACTAACAAGCACTCTTACAATACTTCTACTCTTTACGTTCAATTATACCAAGGGGGGGATACCCTATAATACCTTCTGATATCTCTATGTGGTATTATCAAGCAGTAATCTCACAATAACTCAACATAACCGAGAGATACTAGATAATTGGCTAATTACTCATTCAACATCAACCCTGAAATGGAGCATGAGATAGAAATTCACAACAAACTTGCACAAATATAGACTTAATGGTTTTAATGTTTGTTTATAGGAGAACACAGTCAATATGCAATAGTACAAAACTTATCAGCTTTAGATCAGTGCCTTATCCATTGGGCTACACTATGATTCAAATATAATATACTGAAATCAATATTCATCAAAGATTCTAGGCCTTAACACAATTATCCCAAACCCCTACTACCAATAAAATCCTAGCATATGTCAAATGAATCTATGCATTAATCATAGCCTAATTTAATCTGATCCTAGATCAGAACTCTCAAATAAGTACATAAACATAGAGAAAGTCTATGCTAATGAATCAGAAAATTCATAACTCACAAGACACATAACACAGGAGAGATTGGAATCCGAATATTTGTATTAAATTTAGAGAATCATATTCCAGCATACAAAAAGTACTCGGAGATAACCTCTTCAATAACCTTAAAAAGATTTCTCATCTTTATTTCTGCTTTTCACAACTATCTAGTATAAACTACACTACATTTCCCCTTTGACTGAAACTTTGCAAAATTGCTTACAATCCAATTTTTCCATCCCTTTCCAATGATCTTGGGAATCCTCTTATAGAATAGGATTGCAAAAAACTACGGATCACTTGGAATAAGGACAAAACAAATGACTTCAACAAAAAGACAAAATAACAAATGAAGTCATAACCACTTTTGTTACAATAAATATTCAACATATTTTGTCTTCTAACTGCTTGGGTGCTTGTAACTACTTCAAAGTTGTTTGGAAGCAGCCACCTGGAATCTGTTGTCTTTGTTCTTGTTGATGTAGGATCTTTACCTTTGTCTATCTCATTTACCAATCAGGAACACTACCACTTGTTGTCTTTCACACACTGCCACCTTGTCCTTGATCATCTGTATCATATTTGTCCTTCCAAGAGGTATACACTTCATCACTTGGCCAATCAAAACTGATGAATTCATCTTTTTTACTGTTAATTTCATCCCAAATGGCACTTTCCTTCTCAATCTCTTCTTTCCAGAATTCAAAAAATGCCTGGGCTTTGCTAATAATTTCCACAGTTTGGACAAACAAAACTATGATTTCCAAAGTAACAATGTTGTTAGTCCTAGTGGTCAATGCCTCATTCATTTGTCTTAGCCATAATGCCTCACTCTTTATGTCACCACTCTTCTTGAAAAGGTTAGGAAACATCTCATATCTATCCTTTGAATATTCTCTCCTCAAAGATTCTATCTTTTTGATGATGATGCTTCTCTTGATGTCCATGTCTTCCATTAATTTCAGGCATTTGGAAGTACTAGTTAAAACGATATCAACATTGTTTTCTTCCTTGGATATGGAATAGAATAATTTCAAATCAGCCTTCTTTCCTTTCCATCTATCCATGATCAATCCCCATTGATCCTTGTCTGCATCATACTCATTTATTATGCTAATAACCTTTTTTTCCTAGTGAATAAAGAGTAGCAAGACTTATTTCTTTAGTACACTGCATGAGGGTCGAATGTATTTTATCAAAGTACCTTTATTTTACCCATGCCTCTGCTTCTTTAAATGTTGAGGATTCTTCAAGACATTTCTTCCTTTATTCTTCCAATTTGGTCCTTTCAGCAATTAGTTTTTCTTTTTTCTAATTCCAAGTCAGCTTGGGTAACTGGACTTGATGGCATAGGGGAAGGAGGGAAAGTAATAATTGGGCTAGAGCTACCAGGCTGATGTGGATCTTGGGTTAACATCCTTTGAGGAGAATATTGAGATACATGTTTTCCCTCTAAGATAGCAATTTTCTTGTCCTTTTCAATGGACTTCACCCTTTCCTCATTGTATGCTTTCATGACTATTTCATACTTTTCCCTCAGACTTCTGATTTCTTCCTCCTGTTCTCATCCACTTTCATACCAAACTTTGCTGACTCCAGAGTAATGCTAGCTGCTTCTACTCCTGAGGCACATGCAACTCTCTTTACTAACAAGTTTTATGAGTGTTCAGCATGGTCATCCTTACCAGTTTTCTTATTGTCTTTCTTCTTTAAAGACTACATTACCAGTATTGCACGGTCTTCATTAAATTTGACACTAGTAGATGTTCCACTAGTGTGCACTGGTTTGGTTTCTTTCCTTACAACATCAAAGGCAATGGCATCAATAATATCCCATTAAGGCGGGATAAGAACTCCTTCTTTATGCACTAATTATATGCCTTCTTCACAAGTGATTTTATCAATCTTAGCCATCATCTCATGTTTTACTTCCTTTTCAATGCCATCTCTATCCCTATCAAGTTGGTCATCTTGCAACTTTTGAAATTTCTCTTTGAATTCATTAATATGAATTCTCCAAAGGAATTGGATAAAGGCCCTGGATTTAACAAATTGGTCATCAGATAAGAATTCATCACTACCCTGTTTAGTGATGGGGTCCATCTCTTTTCCTGCAAATTCAGCCACTGTTAGATCCAGTGCAACTTTTTTGGGTGCCTCTGGCACTCCTTGCAATTCCTAGGTTGTAACAAATATATGCCTTGTATTCCCCATTTTCACTAATTTCTCAACAATGCTTTGATCATCCATGTGCATGGGAGACTGAGAAGGGGAATAAATATCACCTTGTTTTTGTTCTTTTCCTTCCACCCTTTGACTTTTTGGAGATGGCAATGTTTGGGCACTAGTGTCTACTCGCCTTTTCCATTTTTTATCAGAAGTTTTTTCAACTCTAGGTAGGATTGTGCTATATCCTCTTCGTTGGTATACCGCATATTTTCCTGGAGGAACAACCCTTCCTTGTGAAGTTCTGCTCAGATTAGCCTTAGCCATTTCTGGATCTGTTTCCATTACTTTCTTCTTCTTCTGGTCCAAGGCTTGCATAATATCTTCAAACATGCTCATCAGGGATCCCACCTTATTTGCCCAAGGCACAAATACTTTTAAGGGATCATATGTTTTGTCAAAATGGTGGATAAAATCTAAAGATTTTTTATATGCTAACTATTTCTCCTTCTTGATCTCTTGTTCCCTCAGATCAAACTCATTTCTAATTATATCTCCAGGGAAATTAAATTGATGATCTAGATCCAAGCATTTGGTTCTTTTCCTGAACATATAAATGATGAATCCCTCATTATTTGCACATCTTACCACTGATGTTGCTAACTGATATGGCTCCAAGTATTTGTCAAATTGGGTCCATCCCCCTTTGGTAATGTTGAAATGGTGAACTTTTGTGATGGTAAGGAATATACTACCTTTCATCTTTCCAGTCAAAGCTTCCTCTTGCAACCCACCCAATTGTCTAAGAATTTCTGCCAGGCCAATCTTGAGTGGTACTCTGTAAGGGAGGACATTTGGAGTTCCTTTGAAACCATAAACCCTAATAACTATTGAGACAGGATAAAGAAGGAAGTCACCCCAATTGTGAACAATCTGCAACTCTTTAGCATACTCCATTGATCTCAAAAGTCTCAATACATTTGTGTGAATCCTAGAGTTATTTGCACATAACAATGCTCTGAGCCTAGAGGCAAAAGATCTATCAAAAATTGATGAAACTAGCCTCTTTCCTGTCCCAAGACAAGTCAGTACTCTACAACTGAATTGGAAAATATTCATCATCCTAAAATTTGGTAAGATCCATTTATTCTTCAAAATAGTCAGCATTATTAAATAAAATCATGTGCATCATCATAGAGTACCATCCCAATGGCTTGACTATTTTAGAATCTTTTATGCCTACCAAGCCTTGATGCATCAAGTCAGCAATGTAATTAACATAGTAAAAAACAATAGACAAATGCAGATGAAAAATTTGAACCACCATAAGCATAAAATGAACAATAATTTTTATCTCCTCATCTTCTCCCAGAACATGACACAGGGCACTATACATCCCTCTAGCCTTGCCATTAAAGTAATCTAGTTTGAAAGACTCTGGTGTGTTAGGGCCTACTATAATTAGACCCCCTATCTTATTGAAATACCCTTTCAAGGCCTCGTTTCTGAATTATTCATTTTGATTCTTATACACCTCTTTGAAGTATTCAAAATCAATGTCATCCATCTGAATAGAAAGATCACTCAAATTGAAGAATTTTCTAATCTCATCAGCTGTGACACTCAGTAGTATGTTTCCATCTGTATCTCTCAGAACCTTGGACACCTTATCATAGGATTTGGCTACTGTAATTAACAAATTTGTATCCATGAATACTCCAGGAACTATTAATTTTCCTACATCCAGATCCCAAATATTACAGTCTGGGGTAGGAGCATTTCTCTATCTTTGAAAGCAATTTTGAAAAGACTAAGACCACTTGTGCTAACCTTGGCATCCCTGGCCCATCTTCCCATGTCATATAAACCTTCCCCAACTCTAAAATGAGGATCTACAAGAACCACTCTTTTGATTTGGGTAGAATCATTAGTAGATCCATTCAACTGTTGTATAAGATCGTCCTACACATTTTTGTTTAGAATCTACGTTACCCGTGAACTCAATCATAGTGGCCATTTTTCTGAACTTAGGGCTTCTTACAGTAATAGTATCAGATTGTATCAATACTTCTATTTATTTTTCAGAATTTGAAACCCTACTACAAGTATGAATTTTAATGTTTCAATAGAAGACTTACCCGTTCTGCAATTTGTTACACAGAGCGCGACATTGCTGCAACTTTGAGTTTTGCTTCAATCACTTCGATGGTTATGGAAACTTTGAACTCAAGCAATGAATTATATGCTTCAATCAAATCAATCTCTCGCATTGAATTTTACTAAAGCGGCCACATGCTTTGTAATCAATTCATCTGGTTTGAAACTTGCGGCTTAACGGTTCACTGAAACCATTCTGAAAACTTTAAATTTGAACCGTAGATCCCAACAGTTTCTCGTCCATCGTGTGACTCTCATCACTTCACAGAAACCACTATTCATTCTGGACACATGTCAGCATGACTTGATCGCTTAAACATTAGATCTTGTGCATCTTCCCCGTAAGCCATTAAGTTAGTCGTTTGATCATTCCTAACCTGGCCACCAGTTACTTTACTCAAGCTTTACTAACTGCGGATGCAACCTTAATAACTCAGACATGCGTCAACACCACTTAATTGCTTATATGCTAGATATTCAGCATCTTCCCTGTAAGTCATTAAGTGAGTCGTCTGATCTTTCTCAAATTGCATCCTCTTTACCTTATCCTTGTGCTGCACCGGGCCCACCAACTGCCACACGTCATCACGACTTAATCGCTTATACTGTAGATATCGATCAGTTTAACACCAAGTGATTAAGTCAATTGTCGGATCAATCTTTAGATGCTCAGACTTTAATTCCTTTCTTACAACCTCAGTTGGACCCACTGGGACACATGGCATCATGACTTAATTGCTTACATGTTAGATCTTGTTTACTTTGTCATTAAGCTATCAAGTCAGTCGTTAGATCTTTTCTGAATTGTCAGCCCTTTAATATGCAATCACTTTTATTGTTAATGGAATCCATGTCATCTCCTTGACACATGGTAGCACAGCTTAATGACTTGCATTATAGATCTTACGCATCTTTGAGTTAAGCAATTAAGTCAGTCGTTGGATCAAAAGGGAATCTAACTGCATTTTAACAATAACTGTTCACAAGTCTAGGGCCCGCCAACTGCCATGCGTCGTCACTGCTTAATCACTTATACATTAGATGGTGAACATCTTTGGATTAAGCTACTAAGCAAACTGTTGGATCTATCTGCACTTTAATCTCCATCAAACTTTGCAACAGGGCCCATGTCACTGCAGGGACACATGTCATTCAGACTTAATGAATTATGTTGTAGATCTTGATCATGTTGAGGGTAAGCCATTAAGTGGACCATTGGATGAAACAAGAACTACACACTATTTTACTAAAGCTTTAACTGATGATGGACCTGCCAAAAACACGTGTCATCACCGCTTAATGACTTATAAGATAGATTATGTGCATCTCGAGAGTAAGTCATTAAGTGGACTATTAGATCAAAACATACTAGCTCGACACATAATGGTTTAATAAAAGACTTGCGGGCTTTAGACTTAGGGATTAATAAAGTGCCAAGACATTAGGAACTTACAAACTATTGAACGTGACCCCTTTGAAAAGAACACATGGTGGACACATGACTTAAGTGACAAAAAGGTAATGTAAAATTAGAAACCACTCCGATTCCTAGGGTTTGAAGACCAAATTTACACTTTGAAACATGAAAGCAAGGGTTTCAAAAATTTACATAAGACCCCTTTTGTAAATGCAGACCAAGGACTCAGTGTTTTGGAAAAAAATTTACCAGACCTAACAGTGGCTCTTTCTGGGGATGAATACGTCCTGCAGGTATTGCAAGAATTCAGAATCTCGAGGGGAGCAGACCAACCAACTGGAAAAACTAAACTGCTCACACAACAGAAAAGAAAACTAAACTAAGACAGAAAGAACACACTTGCAGAAACACACTATATACACAACCTAATGTTCATGGATGATTAGACTTCAAGAGAAGTATAACTTCAAGAACTGTCCATGAACTGGCAGTTCTAAAATGATACTAGTAAGGTCTTTCAATAAATAATAATTTTACCCATACCTCTCATGGACAATATATGGTCCCATCTAGATTGGTTCAAACTTTCCACGTATTCCTTTATCATCTAATCTAGCATTCCACGTTAGGACATAATCTCCCACACAAAATTGTCTTGAGACCGCCTTTTTATCATACAAGTTTTTTACCTGCAATTGATGTTTAGCATTTGTCACAGAAGATTCCCTCCTAGTTTCATCCAATTCCACTAGGTCATCAATTCTCAATTGCATATCACTATCAATGTCATCATCATACAATTGGACAAACTTGTACATTTGCATTAGATTATTTTGGGGCAGTCTTGCCTGAATCGCATAGACTAAATCAAAGGGTGCACATCCTATGGCCTTCTTAGATGTCACTCTATCTGCCTAGACAACCATTGTTAACTTTGAGTCTAATGCCTTCTTGTTTGTATCCAGAACTCTCTTAATGATCTTAAGCAGGCTCTTGTTGGTGGACTCAGCTTGGCCATTCCCTTGTGGGTGGTAAGGTGCAAAGTAAGATGTCTAAATTCCATATTCAACACAAAAGTTGCTATACTCCTCAGATTTAAAACACATAGCATTATTTGATATTATCTTCTTTGGGCACCCAAACCTGGTGATTATGTTCTTCAACGAGAAATCAATTACTACTTTACTGGTTGCTCTTTTAGTGGGGATTGCTTCAACCCACTTAGTAAAGTAGTCAGTAGCTAAAATTATCCATGCATGTCCTCCACTGGATTTAGTAGCTATTTCCCATATAAAATCAATACCCCATTGCTGAAAAGGGGCTTGAACTTCCATTGGTGTAAGAGGTACATTACCTGAGAATTTTAGTTTACTAGAGAAACATTGGCAAGCATCACATTTCTTAACCAGTTGATGAGCATCCTTGAAGATAATTGGCCACCAGAATCCTACTCTTAAAACCTTATGTGCAGTATTCTTGGCCATGTAATGGCCACTACACATTCCATTGTGCATTTCTTGCATAATCCTGTCTGCTTGTTCTCTATCAACACATTTCAGTAAAATTCCTTCAGGATTCATCCACCGTAGCTCATCTCTAATTAGAGAAAAATGGATTGCTTGTAGCTTTAAGGTCATTTTCTTGTTCTCATCCATCCACTATGGATAGTTCATTCTTTGTAAGTAATAAATAATATTGTTGTACCAATCACAGTGGTCAAGGTTACAGATAAAAGGTCTATGTTCCTTCTCTAGGGTATTGATATGGTTTGCATACAAGTTTGCATTAGCCATCAATTTGGCTAAACCCATTCCTCCGACCAACTTAGTGATTTGAATTTCTATATTAAACTCCTGAATCCTATTGATCCATCTACATCTTTTTCTTGACACCTCTTGTTGAGTGAAGATGTCCTTAACTGTTGTTGAGGGAACATAGGCTACTACAATAACACCTATCAAATAACATTTGAAAGCTTTCACAGCCTTCACCAATGCATAGGCCTATTTTTCAATTATATCATATTTGAGCTCTGCAGCTTGTAATGATTTGCTAAAAAAGGCAATAGGTTGTTCAAACCCCTCTTCATTTTTTTGCAACAACACAGCAACAATAGTATGGCAAGATGAAAATGAAAAAATGTTTATAGGCTTTGAATAATTAGGAGTTCTTAAAACAGGTGCATCTTTGATAGCTTTTTTTATTTCTTGAAAAGATTGGGTGGCTTCTCCATCCCATTCCATTTTTGCATCCTTCTTCAACATTTTAGAAATTGGCCTACTTTTCTAAGCAAAGTTTGTGACAAATCTTCTGAGAAAGTTTACCTAACCGAAGAAAGATTGAATTCCTTTAACATTTCTTGGGAGGGGTACTTAGTCAATAGAAGCTACCCTATTTGGGTCAATCCTAACCCCTTCCTTTGAAACAATATGCCCCAATAATTTACCTTCTATCACTCCAAAAATGCATTTCCTGGGATTCAGAGAAATCCCAAATTCCAGAGCCCTTTCAAAAATCTTCTCCAAATGTTCATAATGTTGTTCTTCCTTCTTTGAGTAGGTTGTGAGGTCATCCTGATAAACCTCAAGAATTTTTTGCAAGAAATCTGAGAATGCAACATCCATGGCCCTTTGGAAAGTGGCCCCAACATTCATTAAACCATAAGGCATTCTAACATATACATATGTTCCCCATGGTGTGGTAAAAGAAGTTTTATACTGCTCTGACTCCTTGGCCATTATCTGGTTATACCCAAAGAATCCATCCATCATGGACATTAGTTCACATCTAGTGACTCTCTATAGTATATTCTCCATATTGGGGAGAGCATAGTTGTCTTTTAGGGAAGATATATTCAAGTTTCTAAAATCCACACATAGCCTGATATCCTCAGTCTTCTTCCTGACATGGACCAAATTGGAGACCCAGGAAGAATGCCTAATGGGATTAATATCCCAACATCCTTCATCTTCTTCAATTCTTGCTCCATTTTGGGCCTTAGGGTGGGGTTTATGGGCCTTTTCTTTTGTCTGAAAGGCTTTGCATATTCCTTTAATGGGATCTCATGTTGGAATAGCTCCTCATTATATGCATTTAGATCATCATACTTCCATGCAAAGACCTTTTTTTACTTCCTCAAAAGATTAGTCAGATCCTCCTTAACTTTGGGTGACATTTTTTTACCAATAAATAAATTTTTAGGAACTCCCTCTGTTCCCACATTTACCTCCTCCAAATCTTCAGACTTATTTACACATGTAGCAGAGTATGGTTTATCCTTATTGTCAAAGGATCTTTCTAAAACAACCAGTCCTTTTGGGACTTTATTTGACTTCAAATGCAATGTTTCCTTTCCTAAGACAATATCTTTTCCATCAATGGTTTTCACATACCTATTGAAATCTATCTCTTTATTTTCAAGATCTGTCTCACAATACATGAATCTCAGAATATCCACATCATCATCAAATACTTGCCAGCTATCCACATTAACTGGTATTGAAGGCCTAGTTTGAACTTCTATTTCAGTAATTCCAGCAAAAGTAACATCTTCTAGCCTTAAAGCAATGTTAGCCAACAAATCTGCCATTCTATTATGACTTCTATCCATCCAGTCAATACCAAATGCATCAAAACTTTCGAATTCATCCCCGAATACATTTCAGTATTGTTTCAATCTATGATTCTTGGAAGCATACTTGGATCTGATCTGAGATACTACCAATTTAGAGTCTCCAATAACTCTGATACACTTGATTCCATGTCTTGCAGCTAATCTCAAACCTATCAACAAAGCCTCATATTCTGCCACATTATTTGTACATGTAAATAACAGAGTAAATGAAAATTTGAAGGTTCTTCATGAAGGAGATATCAATAAAACCCAAGCACCAGCCCCCTTCCTAGAATTGACACCATCAAAATACATTACCCATAACTTACTTTGTTCAGATAAATTATTTACGTCTTTAGACAACAATGCAGGTCGTAATTTTCTTGCAACTTGATTTTCCTGCACTTGAAATGATCCCATCTCAATATCTAAGAAACAATTCATATTGTTATCATCTTGTTCCTCCATCACATGAGGATTTCTGGTCTCCCTTGATACCTTAATGTTTTCACCATTAATGTTGAAAGTGGCAAATGACAAATCACATTGAATGCTTCCCCCATTAATGCACTCCATTTTCTTAACAATAACATCCCATACCGAGGGGGAATGTCTACAACCAACACACTCATTGTTAATACGTTGTCTAGGAAAGATGCCAATTTACAAGGCAAAGCCTTAATGGTGCCAATGACAGGCACTTCTCTGGAATCCATATCTTGGCACCTCCCATGTGGTGTGTCTACTTTCAATCCCATAGATCTCATAACTTCTGCAGGCATGACAATGTTAGATGCCCCAGACTCAATCATACAGTTTTTTAACATTTTACCATTTATCAACAATGTTAAGAAAAAGGGATGTACAATTTCTGCAGTAGTACCAATAATATTGGTATCCAAGTAGATTTGAGGAATCTTTGACACAAGCTCATCAAATTCCTTTTTTTATTTTTCTTTTGTGTTTGACACTTTCTTGTTTCGCTCTGGTCCTATAATCTTAGTAGAGCTAACACCCTTCATCCATGTTAAAGCCTTTTCTTTATGCTCTCCTATCCTCGTCATTTCCAATAGAGGTACCTTAACAATTATTTGACACAAAAGTTGCCCCATATCCATAGGGGTGTATTTCATATCAGAGATATCTGATCTCTTATTTGTGTAATCCTCATCTTCTACTTGAGAAGTTAGTTTTGTTTCATCTCCTTTATGTGGTTTATCCTCCTTTTTAGAATGAGGTATGAGACTTTATAGTATTTTCATCTTTTCTTTATACACATTTGGACTAGTAGGTTTGTTGCTTTTTTTTTATCATAATTTTATTTTTACCTTTAGCTTGTTTCTCCTTTTCTTGTGGCTTTTTGGTACTATTTGTGGTATCCTTGATAAAAAGACCAGCAAGTTTGCCATCTGCACTACCAACTATTCTATTTCTCAAAGTGTAATTTCCCCTTGCTTGTGCAACCATGTTTATTGCGATTTCAGCAATTTCTTCATCAGATGGTCTTCTAAGGACAAGGGTCTCATCACATCCTTCGGCATTACATCTCATATTATCAATCTCCCAATCTTGTATGTCAGAATCATCATGTTGATAATATGTTTCATCATTAACATGTAAGGAATTCATAGCACAACCACTATCATCATATGCTTCCTCTTCAATTTCTTCTTGATCTTCAGTGGCAGAGATTTTAGCAACAATAACACAATACTTAGGATTATGAGGAGGTTGGCAAGCCACACACCAATAATTATCACTGCACATGTTTACAGAGGTTTTGTGTAGAGGATAAGGAGTTTTTTCATTAGATTTATCCTTCTTTTATGGGACAACAGGTTTCCCATCTTTCCACTGAGTAGTATAAGGATAATTTTGCATCCTAGGATGTCTGTTGAAATTACCATAGGAAGGATTATCATTGTTTGAAACCCTATTGTTACTACTCTCTCCAGGTTTTAAATTTTTCAAAGCATTTAGAATCAACTTAAGATTATCGTCTTCCTTTGGTTTAGTATTCAGTGGTTTATCTGATTCTTTCTTATCGTACCTGGTTGGTTTCCAATCTTCTCTCCTACCCACTTTTCCAGAAACTCTTCTGTTTGTCTAATATTGACTGCTACCTTCTATGCTTCTCTAATATTTCTAGGGTTCTTATCCCTTAACAAATAACCCATTTTTGCAGCAAAAGCATTAAAATAAATAGCAAGACATACCTTGTCATCCAATCTCATTACTTGCAGCAACTTGTGCATCACCCTTTGAAACCTGATATTGAACTCCACCACTTCTTCATTTGGGTTCTTCTTTATGTTTTTGAACTCATTCAGCATGAACCCTTCATTGGTCTTGTCCCCATATTGGTCTCTAAAACATTCTTTCATTTCATCCATATACCCAATACATTCATGGGGTAACCCTCTAAACCAGTCCCTAGCATCCTCAGTTAATGATTGCACAAATAACTTCATCATCACATCATCATGTGCAATTTCATAATCATCAATCATATCCATAAAATGGTTTAGATGTTCTTCACATGTTATAATATTATTTCCAGCAAATTTAGGAAGTTTATCCCTAATATTTTTAGGAATCTCATTTGGATAACCAGAAATGCCAAGGAAAATAAATTGTCTATACCTTTCAGTATAGACAGGAGTTCTTTGAGATGAGTTATTACCTTGAGTATTTGATGTAGCAACATTTCCAAAATCAGTAGGTGGTGGTAAATTCACTCCTAAATTTAGAGACATTTTAGGACCAGCACCAACTGGAGGAGGGCCAGAGGTTTGCCTAAGAAATTCAATTGTCTTCTTTATCTCAAGAGCAAAGGCTTCCAATTTAGCCTTCTCTAATTCTTTGGCTATGATCTCCCTCTCTCTCTTGGCTTTCTCCAACTCAGTATCCAGCTTATTCATAAGATCTATTGCACTCCCTTTACTCGCTGCCTCCTTTATTTCAATTGCTACTACTTTTTGTTTACCTTTATCCTTGGGTTTCTGTGTGTCATACAACTATTGGACAACAGGTTCATGTTCAAGTTTCTTAGGTAAAGTAGTAGCATTTATTGCTTCTAAATCTCGCAGTTGTCTTTTCAACTAGTCAGATTGAATTTGAGCATGTCTGATTCTCTCTTCTTTCTCTCTTTCTCTTCTTTGTCTCAAGGCAATCTGCTCTCAAATCTTCCTTTCCAATTCACCCACTTCTTCAAAAATCTCCTCAGAATCTACAAGAGTCATGTCAGATTATAAATTTTCCTCCATGATAGTTCTTTCTCACCTGTGATGATGGGCATGGGGTCTTTCAGATGAGGAAGAGCTCAGATCACTGGGAGAATTCCTATTCTCTTCGCCTCTACTTTTGGATCTGGACCTTGTTTCATGTCCTTGAGATTTACCAAGGACCACCTTCCTAGTATACCTAGGTACATCATTAACCCTCTCACTTTGAGAGTAATACTCACCATATACTCCCAATCCTTGCTGTGTATCTTGTTCAACTTCTAAAATATCTTCTTCATGATTGGGAGGAATAGGATTATTCATTCTTATGTTCCTTCTCTGCCTCCAAGCTTGGGGAGTAGTTCCAACAACATTTTTGTTCACTAATTGCCTGACTCTAGAGGTAGATGGAATTTCACCTTCCAACTCATTCTTAGGACGATTCGTCATCATGGATTTGGTATTTTAATAACTCATAGCTAAACAGTAGTGTATCAAATAATTGAAACTCAGCACTGATGTAGAGATTCCTTCGAGTAGCCAACCAACAAATAGCTGGGAAAATACACACCAACATTGAGTAATAAAGATTTCGTAATGGAAAGTTTTCACGGGTTACAAATATCAACAAAGGTCTAAGCATTTATCCTGATACATTCAATGGTAATACAAATCACTGGGATATGCAAAGATAAAACTCTGTATTTCAATGGTCAGCTGACTGGTATTAATAAGTAAGCAGGCCAGGAGTCTAGCTCAACTTGAAAAACCTTACTCACTACAATGTAAAATTATTCCCCAGCAGAGTCGCCATTTTGTTGGTTTATTTTTATGTTGTAACAAAAACAACAACAACCTCTTCTTCTTATGACTGTTTTATAGAGAAACCACCTCCAAATATTGGTTCATGCAAGAAAAGGACCAACTAAAAAACACTCTTACAATACTTCTACTCTTTAGGTTCAGCTATACCAAGGGGGGGATACCCTATAATACCTTTTGATATCTCTATGTGGTATTATCAAGCAGTAATCTCACAATAAATCAACATAATCAGGAGATACTAGATAATTGGCTAATTACTCATTGAACATCAACCATGAAATGGAGCATGAGATAGGAATTCACAACAAACTTGCACAAATACGGGCTTAATGGATTTAATGTTTGTTTATAGGAGAACACAGTATATATGCAACTAGATATACAATAGTACATAACTTATCAGCTTTAGATCAGTGCCTTATCCATTGGGCTACACACTAATTCAAATATAATATACTAAAATCAATATTCATCAAAGATTCTAGGCCTTAACACAATTATCCCAAACCCCTAATACCAATAAAATCCTAGCATATGTCAAATGAATCTATGCATTAATCAGAGCCTAATTTAATTTGATCCTAGATCATAACTCTCAAATAATTACATAAACATAGAGAAAGTCTATGCTAATGAATCGGAAAATTCATAACTCACAAGACACATAACACAAGAGAGATTGGAATCCATATCTTTGTATTAAATTTAGAGAATCATATTCCGGCATACAAAAAGTACTCAGAGATAACCTCTTCAATAACCTGCAAAAGATTTCTCAGCTTTATTTCTGATTTTCACAGCTATCTAGTAAAAACTACACTATATTTCCCCTTTGACTAAAACTTTGAAAAATTGCTTACAATCCAATTTTTCCAGCCCTTTCCAATGATCTTGGGAATCATTTTATAGAATAGGATTGCAACAAGCTACAAATCACTTGGAATAAGGAAAAAACAAATGACTTCAACAAAAAGATAAAATAACAAACGAAGTGATAACCACTTTTATTGCAATAAATATTCAACATATTTTGTCTTCTAACCACTTGGGTGCTTGTAACTACTTCAAAGTTATTCGGAAGCAGCCACCTAGAATCTGTTGTCTTTTTTCTTTTTGATGTAGGATCTTTACCTTTGTCTGTCTCATTTACCGATCAGGAATAGTGCTACTTTTTGTCTTTCACACACTGCCACCTCATCCTTGATCAACTGTATCATATTTGTCCTTCCAGGAGGTATAAACCTCATCACTTGGCTAATCAAAACCGATGAATTCATCTTTTTTACTATTAATTTCATCCCAAATGACACTTTCCTTCTCAATCTCTTCTTTCCAGAATTCAAAAAATGCTCGGGCTTTGCTAATAATATCCATAGTTTGGACAAACAAAACTATGCTTTCTAAAGTAACAATGTTGTTAGTCCTAGTGGTCAATGCCTCATTCATTTGTCTTAGCCATAATGCCTCACTCTTTATGTCACCACTCTTCTTGAAAAGGTTAGGAAACATCTCATATCTATCCTTTGGATATTATCTCCTCAAAGCTTCTATCTTTCTGATGATGATGCTTCTCTTGATGTCCATGTCCACCATTAATTTTAGGCATTTGTAAGAACTGGTTAAAACAATATCAACATTTTTCTCTTCCTTGGATATGGAATAGAATAATTTCAAATCAGCCTTATTTCCTTTCCATCTATCCATGATCAAGCCCCATTGATCCTTGTTTACATCATACTCATTTATTATGCTAATAACCTTTTTCCCTAGTGAATAAAGAGTAGCAAGACTCATTTCTTTAGTACACTGCATGAGGGTGGAATGTATTTTATCAGAGTACCTTTGTTTTACCCATGCCTCTGCTTCTTTAAATGCCAAGGATTCTTCAAGAAATTTCTTCCTTGGTTCTTCCAATTTGGTCCTTTCAGCATTTAGTGTTTCTTTTTCTAATTCCAAGTCAGCTTGGGTAACTGGACTTGATGGAATAGGGGAAGGAGGGAAAGTTATAATTGGGCTAGAGCTACTAGGTTGATATGGATCTTGGGTTAACATCCTTTGAGGAGAATATTGCGATACTTTTTTTTTCCCTCTAGGATAACAATTTTCTTGTCCTTTTCAATGGACTTCACCCTTTCCTCATTGTATACTTTCATGACTATTTCATACTTTTCCATCGAGATTTTGATTACTTCCTCCTGTTTATTAGCCACTTTCATACCAAAATTTGCTAACTCCAGAGTAATGCTAGCTACTTCTACCCCTAAGGCACCTGCAACTCTCTTTACTAACAAGTCGCGTAAGTGTTCAACATGGTCATCCTTACCAGTTTTCTTATTGTCTTTCTTCTTTAAAGACTACATTATGAGTGTTGCATGGTCTTCACTAAATTTGACACCAGTAGATGTTCCACTAGTGTGCACTGGTTTGGTTTCTTTCCCTAAAACATTAAAGACAATGGCATCAGCAAGATCCCATTGAGGCAGGATAAGAACTCCTTCTTTTTGCACTAATTCTCTGCCTTCTTCAGGAGTGATTTTATCAAACTTAGCCATCATCTCCTGTTTTACTTCCTTTTCAATGCCATGTCTATCCCTATCAGGTTGGTCATCTTGCAAATTTTGACATTTCTCTTTGAATTCACTAATATGAATTCTCCAAAGGAATTGGATAAAGGCCCTGGATTTAACAAATTGGTCATCAGATAAGAATTCATCACTAGCCTGGTTAGTGATTGGGTCCATCTATTTTCCTGCAAATTCAGCCACTGTTAGATCTAGTGTAACTTTTTTGGGTTCCTCTGGCACTCCTTGCAATTCCTGGGTTGTAACAAATATATGCCCTATATTCCCCATTTTCACTAATTACTCAACAATACTCTGATCATCCATGTGCAGGGGAGACTAAGATGGGGAATAAATATCACCTTGTTGTTTTTCTTTTCCTTCCACCCTTTTCCTTTTTGGAGATGGCAATGTTTGGGCACTGGTGCCTACTGGCCTTTTCCCTTTTTGAACTGAAGTCTTTTCAACTCTAGGTAGGATTGTGATATATCGTCTTCATTGGTATACTACATATTTTTCTGGAGGAACAAACCTTCCATGCGAAGCTCTGCTTAGAATAGCCTTATCCTTTTCTAGCTATGTTTCCATTACTTTCTTCTTCTTTTGGTCCAAGGCTCACATAATATCTTCAGACATGCTCATCAGGGATTCCACCTACTTTTCCCAAGGCACAAATACTTTTAAGGGATCTTATGTTTTGTCAAAATGGTGGATAAAATCTAAAGATTTGATTATATGCTAACCATTTCTCCTTCTTGATCTCTTGTTCCATCAGATCAAACTCATTTCTAATTATATCTTCAGGGAAATTAAATTGATGATCTAGAGCCAAGCATTTGGTTCTTTTCCTGAACATATCAATGATGAATCCCTCATTGTCTGCACATCTTACCACTGATGTTGCTAACTGATATGGCTCTAATTATTTGTCAAATTGGGTCCATCCCCCTTTGGTAATGATGAAATGGTGAACTTTTGTGATGGTAGGGAATATACTACCTTTCATCTTTCCAGTCAAAGCTTCCTCTTGCAACCCACCCAATTTTCTAAGAGTTTCTACCAGGCCAATCTTGAGTGGTATTGTGTAAGGGAGGACATTTGGAGTTCCTCTAAAACCATAGACCCTAATACATGTTGAGATAGGATAAAGAATGAAGTCACCCCAATTGTAAATAATCTACAACTCTTTAGCATACTCCATTGGTCTCAAAAGTCTCAATACATTTGTGTGAATCCTAGGGTTATCTGTACATAATAATGCTCTGATCCTAGAGGCAAATGATCTATCAAAATTGATGAAACTGGCCTCTTTCCTATCCCAAGACAAGTCAGTACTCCGCAACTAAATTGGAAAATATTCGTCATCCTGAAATTTGGTAAGATCCATTTCTTGTTCAAAATAGTCAGCATTATTAAATAAAATCATGTGCATCATCATAGAATACCATCCCATTGGCTTGACTATTTTAGAATCTTTTACGCCTGCTAGACCTTGATGCATCAAGCCAACAATGTAATTAGCATAGTAAAAAGCAACAGACAAATGTGGATGCAAAATTTGAACCACTATAAGCATAAAATGAACATGCATTGTTATCTCCTCATCTTCTCCTAGAACATGACACAGGGCACTTTACATCCCTCTAGCCTTGCCATTAAAGTAATCTAGTTTGAAAGACTCTGGTGTGTTAGGGCCTACTACAATTAGAGCCCCTATCTTATTGAAATACCCTTTCAAGGCCTCATCTTTGAAGTATTCCTTTTGATTCTTATACACCTCTTCGAAGTATTCAAAATCAATGTCATCCATCTGAACAGAAAGATCACTCAACTTGAAGAATTTTCTGATCTCATTAGTTGTGACACTCAGTAGTATGTTTCCGTCTGTATCTCTCAGAACCCTGGACACCTTATCATAGGCTTTGGCTATTGTAATTAACAAATATGTATCCATGAATGCTCCAGGAACTATTAATTTTCCTACATCTAGATCCCACATATTACAGTCTGGGGTAGGAGCATTTCTCTGGCCGAAAGCAATTTTGAAAAGACTAAGACCACTTGTGCTAACCTTGGCATCCCTGGCCCATCTTCCTATATCATATAAACCTTCCCCAACTCTAAAATGAGGATTTACATGAACCACTCTTTTGATTTGGGTAGAATCATTGGTGGATCCATTCAACTGTTGTATAAGATCATCCCGCACATTTTTGTCTTTGTAATCTACGTTACTAGTGAACTCAATCCTAGGGGCCATTTTATGAACTCAGGGCTTCTAATAGTAATAGTATCAGATTGTATCAATACTTCTATTTATCTTTCAGAATTTGAAACCCTAATGCAAGTATGAATTTTAATGTTTCAACAGAAGACTTACCCTTTCTGCAATTTGTTACACAGAGCGCAAGATTGCGGCAACTTTGAGTTTTGCTTCAATCACTTTGATGGTTATGGAAACTTTGAACTCAAGTAATGAATTATATGCTTCAATCTGTAGACACCCTAAAATGGACAGGCTTGTGACTTTACATTAAAAACACTAATTTTCATCTATTAATTAATGGTTTCTTAATCATTAATTAATCATCTATTTTCTTCTAAATTCATTTCTCAAAT